>JASANV010001516.1:0-99641 GCA_030849715.1 Trypanosoma mega | reverse complement strand
CTAAACCCTGGCACCACGTTGAGGTGGCCGGCGTCGCCAGGGTAATCTCAGAATATCCACTATTCGAATCGGCCGGTCCCACCCTTACCCATAATCCTAAAAGAATAAAGAGACAAAAAAGGGGGGAAAAAAAACAAATGCATCTTGAATCCTTTCATAGAATGACCGCATCAAAAACCCATATCTATGAACCAACACACAACAGTAACTTCTATAATACGACAAAGTGGAAATCGTATAATCCACAACTTACGAAGTGGCAACTCTAAGGGGTCTTCCTACCCTGAAGAACCCCCCGCGAGGAGGGAATCTAGGGGGCGGGTGGGACGGAAAAAACGAAAAGTTTATATTTGGGAAGACCCCCTTTTTGATATCTGCGCGCTCCTTCTGTTATAGATTGAAAAAGGTAAGGGAAGGAGAAAAAAGGGGGATAAAAAGATGGGACCAGGTAATGAGTAAGTAGCCTTTCCTCAGTTGACATTCTTTTCACAAGCTCCTAAAATTTTTTCTTTTTTTTTCTCTTTTTTTATATTTAAATCGTGGGTCAATGTTTACATCAAAAGATAAATACACTCACACTGCATACACATTCGATTCTTTGAGAAACTATTGCCTCTTCCTTTCTTTTCTTTTTCTTTCCTTTCTACGGTGATTGAAGTACAGAAAAGAGTAAAGAAAGGGATCAGATCAAGTTTGTTCTTAGCTCAAGATTTGAGCGTAACGAGAATGAAGCCCTTCAAACGAAATAAAAAAAAAGACACTCACAAGAAGACCCCCCTTCCCTCTTCTGAAAAACAACAAAAAAATAATAACAGCAACAAAAAGGAATAACGAGAATGAATGTGGGAAGCTCTTCTTCTTTCTCTACATACTGCTCCTATTATAAAAAAATATCTCTTTTTCTTGCTTTTGCGACGATTTATTTCATCTTTTATGGCTAAGGAAACTCAAGAAGAGGAAAAAAAATAAAGGAATACCTTCTGTAACAAAGTTTATGATCGATTTCATACATACTAAAATAGTAGTCTATCAGGCAGAAACTTTTATTGAACCGAGAACTCTTCAAGCGAACACCTAACACGTATATATATATATATTTTTTTTCTTTTTTTGTGTTGGTGTGCGTCTACTTGATTATTCCTCAAAAATACAAAATAAAAATAAAAAAAAAGGTAAAAAGGTTGCCTTCACACTTTCCTTCTCCATTTTTATTTTTTGCTTCTTTGTGTGGTGCATACAAACTTTTCACTATTGGTACCCACGAAAGGATGCCAAAGTCAGAATGACAATTCACAACCTACAAACGCTGCTGGAATGGACCCTGGTGGTAATATTTTCTGAAGTTTGCTCAATAAACGACTTGCCTGGTGCCTATCCATCACATCCGGCCGCTCTTGTCCCGGGAAAACCTTTTTCCATCCCATTGCCGGTATCGCAAAGGGGCGTAAGAGTTGTTCGCAGTTTCCCACCTCCAGCAAAGCGTCCTGAACCGTTTGGAGTGCACTTGGCCCCGAGATGCCATGCACATACGCCTCCATGAGGTGTGACAAGGCCCGGTGAAGGTGATCCACGTGTGTGCGTTGGTGTAATTTAGCGAATTCGTGTCGAATCCGCGCGGAGACCGTTCCCGTTGCGGCCGCCTGCGGACTCAAGGCGAGCGCCACCGTGTAGTGCAGCCGAAGCGGACCCAAATCGGTATGCAGCGCGATGAGTTCCTCCAGAATAGCCGCCCGACGCACCTCCAACCCGCCCAGACTGGAAAACGTACGTGTGCAGAACGTCACCCAAATCTCACTCTCCCCCCGCGCCGCGAGGGGGACGAGGGAGGCGCCATTTGTGAAGTGCCCCGCGCGTGGGAGCGCGTTCGACGCCAACGTGAGGAGATGCAGTCCCGAGACGAGACTCTCCCCGTGCGACTCCGCGTCATCCACGGCGAGGAAGAACTCGGGCTCAGCGACCGTCAAGGCGTATGTGGTCGCCGCCACCCACGTCCAAAGGAGGGGCGGTTCCATCGCGGGAATCGAAAGACGCCCCGAAAGGGTTCGGCGGAGGATATCGCTGGAGAAGAGCGTTGCGGCGCGGTACATTTGAAAGGCGCGGGTCATGTCGGGCTGAAAGGCTAATGCCGCGTTGTCACACGCAACGTTGTGGGTTAAAATGGTTTCCAGCGCCACACCAAGCTTTGCCATGGCAAGACCGAGTTCTCCGCAATCCGATGGGTTTTTGCTGGCGCGTGTAAAGGCGTAAGAAAGGTCTCGTGTGTAACCGATAAGTGCGTCACGTTGGGAGAACATCACATCATCTTCCGTGCCGGACGAGTATGCCATATATGATAAAATTAACAATAAAGTAGCGAAAGTGGCAATCCAAAAACTTTTGCCACCATTCTTCTCATCATTTTCTTTGGTGGGTTTAACGAAATAAGCTTGAGCCATTCTTATTTCGATTTCCACAATTTTAGCAAGATCTGTCTTTTTCGATTATCACTATTTCTTTTTTCACTTTTTCTCGTATTTTTTTCTTTTTATATTATTATTAAAATTTGTGCTCCCTTTGCAGTACTTCGAATTGGGAGATATATAAATAAACAGATAGAGAAAAAGTAGAAGAAATTAGGGTGTGAAAAAAACAAAAATCATATATATATATATATATATATATAAAGTAGCACAGCGACTATCAACATACAATTGCTTACCTTCACCTTCTACTCATTGGTGCTCATACAATTCACAAGCCAACGAAGAAGACAACCAATGAGAACAGCCAACATAATATTCGAAAGAAAGAAGTACCAGAAACAGACACATACCAAAGAAAAAAAAGAGAGAGAGCACCTAAAGCATCACCACACACACAGAGAAAGAGAATGAGAGAAAAGGAAAAAGGTGTGTTAAGGGGGTGAAAAAGAAAGAAATGGATTACCTAACCCACTCACCCCTCACTCTCCCATCCACACAAAAAGACAACAATAACAACACGCATGCGCGCAACAAGACGTCTCTCATGAAAATGCATCAAACAATGACAATTCAATTGCATAAAGAGGTCTCATGAAAAAAAAAAAAATACACTTATATTCTTTATTTTTTTAAAGATTTTTACTGCTTTTTCTTTTACCTGCATTGTTGCACGTGCCTTCTTTATTCTTGTAGTAATTTTTTTTCTTTTTTTTTTTCAGCCTTTTTTTTTTTTTTGGTGAACTTTATCTTGAAAATTGTTATTAAATTTCCTCCCTTGCTATCTGTTTACTTTTTCAAGTTATTCACACTTAATCAAAAAAATTTTTCTGCTTCAAATCCGGAAACAACAACAACAACAACATTTCCCGATTTTTCTTTGGCTTCTTAAGGGGTTTGTTTGCTTATAGCTGATTTCACCTTCGCTACAAGAAACAGCAATAATAACACAAACAAAAAGCGGAAGGAAACAAAAAACTACAACAAAATAAAAAGGAAAGAAAAAAAAAGAATAAATCTTTTCAAAGGTTTTTTTTTTTTTCAATGCCCTCCATTTCTTCACTTTTTATAAAGAATATTTCCAAGTCGTTTATTCATTTCATTTTCCCCCTTTCTTTTCCCTTTTCCCTTTTTCAAGTGCTGAGTGTTTTGTCGATTTGTATTTTTGCCTGTGATGGTGTGTCCCGGCTAATTTGACGTGAACGACGCCGTTTATTAGCTGATGCGCTGCTTGCAATTTGTTCATCTAACATAGAGAGTGACAATTTTTTCAAATTATCCACTCTCAATGTGGGAATAGCTAGAGTTACCTCCTCCGGATCCTTGCTGACGTCAACAATCAAGCTAAACTGCTCCAGCGAACTCTTTGAGAAACCATTGATACCCTCCACCACCACGATGGTATGTGAGTTCACTGAGTTAAGCTTTTTGCTGCATGTGGTGAAGTAATCCGTCTCTGGACGCCATCGGAGACCTAATTGTTCGCCCTCTAATCCATCAAGGCAGATATCCAAAAGTGAAAAGAGTTGCGGGGCCTCATTGAGCAGCCACGTCCCATTCTTACTTACCGTTGCACAACCGACAGCGATATCACTTTGATGTAGTTCCGAAATAAGGTGTAATGCTCCTTCACGTGGACGAATACCTTTGGCTCGCACACAATTTCGAAAATGGTGTAATTTACGAAGAAACAATCCATGTAATGTATTTCGTTCTCGCGTATCATCCGGAGTACCTAGTGGGATATTTGTGACTCCTCGTTTACCAAGAAATTGTGCAAGACTTGGAAAAGGACGACCATGCTTAAGGTACGCCAGATATAATTCACGAGTGAGTATAAAACTTTGACCCAAAGTACCGAGAAAATCTTCCAGTGTCTTTTTCCATGCCTCATAGTGGTATTCCTCAATATCCTCAATAAGACTGTCCAAGTCAAATACAACACAATCAAAGTCAAAAACACGAACATCACGAAAGAGGCGTACAGACTCTGGTATACCTTTTTCAAGGTTAATGCGACTAGTTCCGGAGTGAATGATGAGCAACTCTGGTTTCGTAGAGGGACCATCAAACAAAGTATAAGTAACTGTACGTCGTTTAATATGCACTCGAATAAGACAACCTCGATGTCTTGAAACGATTTGATATTCTTCCCACTCTTCTGGTAAAATAGGGTTAAAGTGTAATACACCTTGAATTACACGCATTCCAGCAAAACCGACAGCAAGACACCACCATGAACCTGCTGCTGCACTACAGTGCAATCCACCACCTGTGTTACCAATCACATTATCTATATCCATATAAAGGGCACGATTAAAGTAATACATGGCCTTGTCTGATAAATCAAGATACGATGCAAGTACACTAAACAACATGGGGCTAAGTGAAGAATCGTTTGTAGTAATGGGTTCATAAAAATTAAAGTTTGCCCTTTGCTCATCTTTTGTAAATCTATCAGGTAATAGTAAAGACGCTAAAAGAACATCCGGTGTACGACATACCTGATGACGATAAATAACAGAGGGATCAAATGTTTGAATAAGTGCTCGTTTCGTCTTGACATCCCCAACATCCCACTTCTTTTTACGCATAAATAGTTGATCCACAGGGTGAACACGATTTCTAGGATCAAATAGAATAACCATTTTAGCGGAAGCTTTTTCTATCATAAGGAGATCTTCCTCTGTAAATTGGCAACGTTCTTTAATATTTTCCCATTCTTCTGGATGTTCTTCGCGAATAGACCCAGCTAATTGAAGTGCCCACTGCATGTGATACTGTGCCAGGAGATTTGTTAAAAGATTGTTATCAATAAGACCACTATAATCATCTGGGCTTCCAACAGATCGTAAGTGAAACTGACCTTTATCCCATGTACCCCAAATAAGCCAAATAAGCACCGTTGAAAAGACCACATCTGCTCCCCCACACATAATCACAGAAGTATCATTTGTAGCCATAACATATTGTCTTATACCGTATGCAATCACAGCATTTACGTACAAATATGCGGCACAAAACGAGGAAGGACTATTTTCACCACCATTTACTGTTCGTACAGGGTAGAGAGCACCACGAGGGAGATCCATGTCAGCTGCAAAGTTACGTGCTTGTGGTAATGTATCAATTCGAAATTGCAGTAATGCCCGTGCAGATTCCGGATGTGTATGAGAAAAGAAGGGTACAATAATTGCATCCACATCCCATTGATGTAGACCACCAAAGAGTTCCCCTGTAAGTCCACGTGAGGGAAAACCTTGTAAACGTGTCCGTCCAGCGGACATGTACAGTTGCAATGTGTTAAAACGTAATGCCCCTTGTACAGATGGGCTCGCGGCCTTGACGTTTACGTCAGCCACTTCCCAGAACTTTGTCATTGCATTTCGTTGCTCTTGAAACATAGCATCGTATCCAACAGCTGCGGCCTCACGTGCGTGGTGAATGGCGAGATCACATATATCTTCCGGCGCCGCATCTTCACCACTTAGGAATGCTACACACTTGGTCAACTCGAGACGCGTAAAGTGACTGATGACACTTGTGTATATGGTCTCTGCTCCAAACTCCGTTTCCGCACACTTTGGAGCAAGTAGTGTAGCTGATGTTACTGTCGCTCCTGGTGGTGTGGTTGGGTGATTGATTGCTAAAGTTAACTCAGTTTGTGTTCCACTTGTAGGTGTGGCACTATCCGCGAGACTCACAGAGATGGGGAGACCTTTAGCCGGATCTACTTGTGCACTAGAACAGGATTCCGTAGCCGCTACTACCAGTCGTTTGCAGCTATTGCAGGTTCGTACACATACAGCAGTGGAGGCATCATGTAATGTGTGACGCGCGACTACATTTTCAATTTTTAAATGATTATTCGCCTTTGAAGGCATAGTGGTGCGTGAAACAATACGAATATCAGTGTTAAGCACATTTTTCGCACTAACTGTATACTTTATCGTCGCAATGTTACGACGTGTTGTGGAAACGAAGCGGGAGGACTCTATAGTGACCTCCCGACCTTGATTCACTGACAGCCAAATAAGACGACGCCGCAGTTCACCGGTGCGGAGGTCCAAAACACGGTTATGGGAGAGAATCGTCCCCGTTGCCGCACTCACATGCTCACTACCCACAAACACATCAATACAAAAGGCATCTGGTACACGAATGAGGAAACACTCTCGGGCACATGTACCCACGGTGAAGGTCCGGTGCTGACGGGTTAATAAACGTTCCTCATACATCCCATTCACATACGTTCCGCGCAAAGAATTCTCCGGTGTTTCTGTCTCCATTGCGAGTGCCGTGCGCTCTACCTTGGACAACGCATGCAGAAGCAGAGACTCGGGGATAAACGGCGCGGGTTCATCCGTCTCCTCGGCGTAGCCACGAACACCAACGTGACCATTGCCGACAGAAAAAAGGGATTCACTGATGGGAATGTTTGCACCAAGTGGAAGAGCTGTTTCGATGAGTTCCCATGGCTCACAAGAGAATCTGGGTCCGACATCACTCTTCATGGATGATGACCCACGTGGATACTCAGAATTCATTTACCTCACACAAACTTCTAAAATTTTAAAGCTTATATTACTTTTTTCTTCCCTCTTATATATATCTATATATATATATATATTAAAAAATATAGAGCTGTAAAAAAAAAAGATGCAAGGATGACAACAAAGAAAAGAAAAAAAACATGTGTGTACATATCGCTATTAGTATCATTATCATTTTAGGAGGGGGGGGAGAAAAGGAAAAGAGAGAGTTGAGGAGTGTCTTTATTTTCTACTGAATGATGAACTGAGGAAAAAATCAGTACGAAATAGTACTAAAGGTATATATATATATATATATATATATATAATCCTTTTCTATAATATTTCTAGATTCATTTTCGTTTTTTCCGTTTCTATATGTTCATTCTCCTTTTGTATTTTTGTTTTATTTTGTTTTCTTACTTCAATTTTCTACCTTCACAAAGACTTTTCATATATCTATATCTATATATATATATTTCTTTCTTGTGTTAGTAAATGTGCTTTTCAACCTTACCTCACACGGGAAGGCTTTAATGTTCTACGAATAGTCCCACGAAGTTCAGAGAACTGACGTACAATGGCGTCTTGATCTGCTCTGTACTTCATCGCCAACTCTCTAGCTTGCAAGTCAAGGTGCCTATCTAACTCCTGTAGGCTTTGCTCCACTTTTTTATCCTCCTCTAGTTTTCGTTGCACCACACGACGCAGTTCCTGCACGTGTGCGTGCACCCGTTCCTGCTCCTCCTCATTCATGCGACGATCATTCGTCAGGCGATTGTTTTGATCGACAAGCGCCTGCCATTCCGAGGTGAGCGCTCGGCTGCGTGCCTGGAGCTGTTGAATGAGGTCCTGCACCCCAAGAAACACGGCACGGTGCTTTGGATCTGTGAGCGACCGCGTTAAGGAGGCGTCATTGCGACTGTCGTTAAGGTCCTGTAGGGATCCGTCTCGACGTCCGCCCCGCGCTGCACTCATATCGTCATCGAGGCCGCTTCCTCCGATGCCCACCCCACTTGCATCGATTGTCTCATCAACAAGACCACCGTGACCGTGCACCAAACAAACAAGTGCATCCAAAAGACGCCCCGCTCCGTCGCCGGTGCCCTGTGCACGACGCCAAGCTTTTAAGATGGTCTCTGCCCATGCTGCACATTTCGTTGGCGGCGATAATAGACCAACAGGGGTTATTCCTGCGGCTCTGGAGACGGCAGAAATGGCACTGTGAAGTCCTTCCGCGGCGGTACATACAGAGGCCGTCCCCTCACGCAATTCAGCTGCGGCTGACCGGATGCTGCGATTTGCGTTACCACTATGTCGCCCAGTGAGTCGATCAAGTTCACGACCCGCCTGCCGTGCGTCGGCGGAAGCCAACTGCAATTCCTCTCCAATAGCAGCCACGTGCTTCACCATTAAACGACCACCTGAAGCAGCATCAATACTGGAAAAAGGGTCATTTAGGAGATGCGGAATAATATAGTCAGCAAAGGAACGACGCAAAGCACGATTCTCCTGCTCACGCCGTTGTTCCTCGTCTTGTAGAACGCGTAATTGTCGACGAAGGTCCATTACCTCACTATCTGCGTCCGCGCCGGCGCGGAAGCGTTCGACAATACCTTCCAGCAAAGAACGCATCCCCAGTAGCGCCCCAGTCGCGCTGGTGTCATCCATGTGGGGAAACTTCAATCGTAGCTCCACCTGCGCCATGTGCATTGCATCGGCAAATAAGGTTCGAAGCTGTCGGCGCAAGCTTTCCAATTCCGCCTCCTGGCGCGTGTGGTCCACCTGCACTGCTTCACGACCATCCACAACGCGACGTAACTGTTCACGCAGCTTCACAACTTCATCCGCCGTCACCGCTGCGTCCTCCTCAAGGCGGCGCAACTCACCATGAAGGGCGGCGGACTCTCGTCGAAGTGCCCCCGCCCGATCATCGGCGAGACGAAGTTCACGTCGTCGTTCCGTGAGGCGTTCCACGCAAATTTTCACAATATCAGCCACTGTCACATCGCCGTCAGCACAGCCTGAAAGAAGTTCCTGTTGTACGTCTGAGTTTTTGTCAAGGACAGTCTGAACACGGATAACAAGATCTTCCGAGGCGCGGCGCAGCTCATCCCGCTCTGTCACCGCGCTACGAAGATTCGTGTAAAGTGCAGACGAAGTGGTGGCCATGGCCGCGAGAGGTGCGGGGGGCAAGACTGTCATAGCGCTGTGTATAAGACCAATGCGCCGCTCCAATGCATCCCGCTCCAGGGACAGAAGTGAAAGTTCCCCACGCAACGCAAGACTTTCAGCCCTAGTCATATCAAATCCACGAGCTAAATCTTTGCAATGTCTTGCAATACCAGCCATCGCGGCCTCATCAGGATTGACATCGATAGGACCCCTAAACTGTGTCGATGCGGCCACATTTCTCGCAAAGTCTGCTATTAAGCGCAGTGACTCTTCTCTGCTTTGACGCAACTCCTCTAGAGCATGATTAGTCGACTTTGCCTCAGCACGTGATGTATCCATTGCCCTTGCCGCCGCTGCGGCTAAACTAAACAAGGACTCTGAAGTGGGGGGCACCACATTAAAGTCACCTACAGAGAGTGCTTCATAGAGCGTAACAGAAGAAGCCGTAGCCAGACGATCTCGCTCCCGGAGCGCGCGGGCAGCAGCTTGAGACGTTGACTCCAACGCTACACATAGTCTGCTCACCTGTTCTTCCTCAGTAAGATTCACGTCATTCAATTCACCAGCTGCACTCTCGTTTTGTGTCGTGGAAATTTCAGCCCTGTCACCACACAATGCAGCAGTCAGGCGACTTTGGGCACCTTTGGCGGCAGCTAACAACGCTTCACGTAGCGCCGCTCCTCGTTCCAATGCAGTCACACTTGCCCAAAGACCTGCGCGCATCGCCATCAATTCAGACACCGCTTCCCTACAACGTTTAGGGAGAAGAAACTTTGCTGGCAGTGCCTCCATCTCACGATCTGAAGAAGGTGATGCATCTCGGCGCAATGCAGGGGTAATAACGGTGATTGACTCCTCACAGAGGGCACGCAACTCACGCACACGTGTCACAGTGTCGCTTGAAGCGGAAACCAAAGAACGACCCAAAGCTGCAGAACCAGAAAGCGTGTTGGGTAAGGAAAAGCCGTCAGACGGACGAAGAATTCTCAAAGAAGATTCCACAGCTCCCTCCAACAAATGTAATTCATGAGCAGAACGTGTTGCACTTTCCATTGCACGTTCACACTCACCACGCAAATGATCCATTTCCTGAACGGCAGACAAGACAGCAGAGGAAAGCAAATTAGGCAGACGACCACTATCACAGTCCAACAAATCAGGAGCAATACGCGCTATTGCGCGCCTCATTGCATCGATACACTCAGATCGACTCACGGTATCATCACAAAATGATCCCACTGACTCAGAACCGCAAAGTTTCTTTAAGTGATCACGCGAGGATACGACGTCTCTAACGCAAGCCACAACATCTTCAGAAGGACAACGTAGTACTGACATAGCAGAAGACACGACGTCAAAACAATTCCACAAACTAAACAAAACAGATCTTGGAAAGACCATAAAATCTTTCAACAAATTCATTCGTTCCTCCATTTCTAAACACGATAAATCAGAACACAACAAATCAAAACTTCTCTCAGAGAGTAAAACAGACAAATTATACTCACTAGAACGAAGAAGTTCCAAAGATGCGAAAGCATCACGCAGTTTCAGCTCCAAACTACAATCATGTATAGAAGCATCGCTAAGCTTGCTGTTCAGGTCCTCCTCGCGTTGGGCTGCCTCGTTAAGCTTGCTGTTCAGGTCCTCCTCGCGTTGGGCTGCCTCGTTAAGCTTGCTGTTCAGGTCCTCCTCGCGTTGGGCTGCCTCGTTGAGCTTGCTGTTCAGGTCCTCCTCGCGTTGGGCTGCCTCGTTGAGCTTGCTGTTCAGGTCCTCCTCGCGTTGAGCTGCCTCATGGAGCTTGCTGTTCAGGTCCTCCTCGCGTTGGGCTGCCTCATGGAGCTTGCTTTTCAGGTCCTCCGCTGCACGGGCAATCTCCCCGAGCTTGTCCTCCAGAGCACGCTCGCGCTCTGCAGAATCCTTCAGGTCGGTGTTCAGGTCCTCCTCGCGCTTCGCGGCGTCGGTGAGCTGGCCGTGAAGGTCGCCCTCGCGCGCCTTTGCTTCCTGGGCTGCGCGGAGGATAGCTGCGGCCGCCGACTCATTGCTGTCACGGTGTCCTGCGTCGAGGGTTGCGAGTGCTGCCTCGATCCCGCGGAGGCACTGCGCACGCGTTGAGGGGTCCGCGGAGTCGTCCGCACTGCCGGGCTCTTCCTCCTCGCCAACAAGCGCGCGGTACCGCTGCTCGCTCGAGCGCAGCGCGTCCATTTCGGCAGCCATCTGGTGGCACTGCGGCAACAGCTGTCGTTCTCCATCCTCAGCCGACGCGGACGCCATTGCATCAGACGCGGCGGCCGCGCCGCTCAGCATGTGCTTCAGCACCTCAACTGTGCGGTCTCCCGAGGCCATCGCATCACACACAGCGTCTTCCGTCATCGGCGACGCGTCCTCCAGCTCGCGCTGCAGTTCCTCCGCTGCACGGGCAATCTCCCCGAGCTTGTCCTCCAGAGCACGCTCGCGCTCTGCAGAATCCTTCAGGTCGGTGTTCAGGTCCTCCTCGCGCTTCGCGGCGTCGGTGAGCTGGCCGTGAAGGTCGCCCTCGCGCGCCTTTGCTTCCTGGGCTGCGCGGAGGATAGCTGCGGCCGCCGACTCATTGCTGTCACGGTGTCCTGCGTCGAGAGTTGCGAGTGCTGCCTCGATCCCGCGGAGGCACTGCGCACGCGTTGAGGGGTCCGCGGAGTCGTCCGCACTGCTGGGCTCTTCCTCCTCGCCAACAAGCGCGCGGTACCGCTGCTCGCTCGAGCGCAGCGCGTCCATTTCGGCAGCCATCTGGTGGCACTGCGGCAACAGCTGTCGTTCTCCATCCTCAGCCGACGCGGACGCCATTGCATCAGACGCGGCGGCCGCGCCGCTCAGCATGTGCTTCAGCACCTCAACTGTGCGGTCTCCCGAGGCCATCGCATCACACACAGCGTCTTCCGTCATCGGCGACGCGTCCTCCAGCTCGCGCTGCAGTTCCTCCGCTGCACGGGCAATCTCCCCGAGCTTGTCCTCCAGAGCACGCTCGCGCTCTGCAGAATCCTTCAGGTCGGTGTTCAGGTCCTCCTCGCGCTTGTTTGCATCTCGCAAGTTGTGATTTAATTTCACCAGCTCACAGTTAAGACGGATGATCTCATTTTCTTGGTCGCTAAGATTGGAAGTCAATGTTTTATTCTCGTTTGCCATTTCAGCTACACTAGCTGTAAGCATTGTTATTTCTTCTTTGGCGAGATCGAGGCCATCCTTTTCCTCTTTCCTTTTGGCATACAAGTTAATCATGCTGCGGAATGGATATTCAAAAAGGCGACGGTCGATCTCTTGTGATGTTTCCTCTTGTGAGTGTGTAACGTCAAAATCAACAATTAGGCTTCCTAGAGCAAACGCTATCTCAGAGATCGCACCAAGCGACACATGGCAAGCTGCAGCTGCGTCAGTGATAAAAGCATGACGCAGTGCCTGCATCTTGTTATCGAGGATGAGGCCCCACTCGTCACCTACAAAAACTTTTCGGTGATGCGTCGTCGTTAGCGCCACCGACGAAGGAGGCGCAAACCAGCGTTCGTCGTGTCTGCGAAGATCATCTACTATCGCATCTTTCTCTGCGAGCAACGCCTTATGATGACGTCTTTCACCCTCCAGCGAATGCTCGCGTTGGGCTGCCTCATGGAGCTTGCTGTTCAGGTCCTCCTCGCGTTGAGCTGCCTCGTGGAGCTTGCTGTTCAGGTCCTCCTCACGATGGGCTCCCTCGTTGAGCTTCCTGTTCAGGTCCTCCTCGCGTTGGGCTGCCTCGTTGAGCTTGCTGTTCAGGTCCTCCTCGCGTTGGGCTGCCTCATGGAGCTTGCTGTTCAGGTCCTCCTCCCGTTGGGCTGCCTCGTTGAGCTTGCTGTTCAGGTCCTCCTCGCGTTGAGCTGCCTCGTTGAGCTTGCTGTTCAGGTCCTCCTCGCGTTGGGCTGCCTCGTTGAGATTGCTGTTCAGGTCCTCCTCGCGTTGGTCTGCCTCGTTGAGCTTGCTGTTCAGGTCCTCCTCGCGCTTCGCGGCGTCGGTGAGCTGGCCGTGAAGGTCACCCTCGCGCGCCTTTGCTTCCTGGGCTGCGCGGAGGATAGCTGCGGCCGCCGGCTCATTGCTGTCACAGTGTCGTGCGTCGAGGGTTGCGAGTGCTGCTTCGATTCCGCGGAGGCACTGCGCACGCGTTGAGGGGTCCTGTGTTTGAGCTCCTTCTATGTTGTTGGAGCCAAGGAGAGACTCCGCGTGGGTGAGTTGTAAAATAAGATGTTTTATTTGTTTTGCTATTTTGTTAGGGTGAGTTTTTAATAGTTCTGCGGCGGCAGCCTCGTTTATAAGTGTTATACAACTCTGTTGACTGGCGTGGTGAGCGTAGTAATCGTGTACAACTTGGAGGCGGCTTTGGGATTCCTCGTTTTGAAGAATGAGGTGTTGCTGTAGTGATTCATTAAGTTTGGCGGATTCTTTCATGGCATGTTTAGCATGTTCTAAAGCCTCTTGTGTCTCTTGAATGTAGGGTAACAGTAGCATTAAATCTTCTGTTGTGTCTGATATAGGTGTGCTATCACTTTTAGCATTGATATGTTGCATGAGCGCATTTTTGAGTTGATGCAGCTCTTGTTGCTGTGTTTTGATCGCTTCTATAAGAAGTGATCTGTTATGTGGAGGGCTATCAATGATGCTCTCTATTTGATCGAGATACTTCTTGTCGTTGATGAGGTCCAAAACTACTACCTCAATGTTGTCATTGTTTGTGTCAAGTGTCGAGTGAAGGAAATGAAGTATCTTATCTCCTTCTTTTAGTAAGCTCAATCGTTTTTCAACTTCTGTGTATATATCGTCGCTATCGTGATCAACAGAACCTATGTAGGTTTCTAAGAGTTGTTGAATTTTTTCATGATTGCTGTGTAGTGTATGTAGTGCTGTGCAAAAATCTAAAGCATTTTCATCTCTACTACCCACTGCATGACTACCAAATACACGTGCTGCTGTTTGTAATAGGGTCATGTGATTTCCCATGGCCCACATAACTAGTTCTAAGATACAGTTTGTGTCGCGACCTGCACATAGTGGGACAACATTATTAAGTGCCCATACGAAGAATCGCTGGAGACGCATAGCCACAAAATCACCACGCAATTCCCCGTTACTACAAGTAAGACGAGTTGCCCAGCGGGTGATGGCGTCGTCTGTTTCTTCACCAGGAGGAAGGTTGTTTGTGTGCGTCTTTTCTTCCTCGTCGCCGTACAACTCTTGCCGTGGTGACATGACAACAGCATTTTCGGCTGGGACAACGACCGCCATACGTGTCATGGAGCTTTGCAGCGTTGTAAGCTTTGCCTGAAGTACAGAGAGGTCATTTTCCCATATCTCCTTCGCTTTGGCAAAGTTACTCTCTAAAACGCCAATTTCCTCATCCCTTTCGCTCCGCACTAGCTCTAAGTCACCCATTAGTTTTTCTAAAGCCTCTTGCTTTATCTTTGCCATGCGTCGTTCCTGCTCAAGTGCTTCGACAACCTCAAAATGCGCGGAGGATACAACCAATTTTTCGCCTCCAGCAGCGTTACCACGTACAACTGAAAGAACACGATCCAGAACAGAAGCGTATTCATCATAGCATGACTGAAGCAGTCGCACTGACACGTCCGCAAAAGCGATAAGAGTCTCTTTTGCTGCACGTTCTATGTTTTTACTATAACGTTCACGTTCTATTAGTTTTTGCTCTGAATCCCCAGGTGCACCTAATGCCTGACGTGCCGCGCGAAGCTCAGCGAGCATATTACCCGCATCTTTTCCTCGTGCCGCAGAGACTACTTGTTTGCAAAGTGTATCGTAAATTCGTCGCATTTGTTGCGGAAGATTGTTTATGTTACAACTTATAGAGCTACAACTACCGCAGACATTTTTTTCTATTCCCTCTGAGGCGCTATCTTGTGATTTCTTACTGGACTCAAAGTCCTTTACAATATCTTGGCATATCGTTTTTAGTGCCTCCAAGGCATTGGTATCAAGTGATGTTTGTAGAGGTGTCGTTGCCACTGGGGAAGGATGGGTCATGAGAAGATTTTCAATTTCTTTTATTCTTCGAAGTTGTTCCTCACGATCGTGAATTCCGCCTAATCTCTTTTTGGTATGGAGAGAATTCTTCTCGTACATGGCATTCCACAACTCAAGCAATGGAGCCGCCGCATCCTTTTTAGTCTCTGTAACAAAAGAGACGACAGGTGGCTCTACAGCTATTTTTGGTCTATGCTTTAATTCATTTAATAAACTATTGACGCACTGCTCCCATTCTCTACCTTCCTTTCCAGTGACAGCAGTGGCATCAAAGGGTTTTCCACCCTTTTCCTTTGAATCCGAGTAGATCGCCTGCGATGCGTCTGCGACTAATTTATAGGCTCTTTCCTTCCACACTTTTAATTCATTCATCATGCTTGCCAACTCATCCATTCCCTCTTCACTCGTGGTATCATCATGATCAAATGGTCTAGATGAGGTGCCAGCAGGACTTTTTTTTCGACTTCGTCCAGCAACAAATGTGGAATCAAGTCTTCCGCTTCGTTCCAGAGAGTGACACTTGTATGTTTCCACGAATTGTTGCCATATTTGAAAATCTTGAGCGTTATCTGTACAAAGTACAACTCGTTCACGCTTTGCCAGACTGACCGTATGAGGAATGGTATTATCGCGAATAAATTCCAAAACCATGTAATAATATTGTTGCGGCGGTTGTGCTGGTGCGCCTCGAACGCCTCGAACAGGTGGTACACCCATAGGTCCACAAGAAGCAGGTGGCTTTGGATTGTGTGTAAACCATGCCAAACGCTTCATGGAGCGAAAAGCGACCTCCTTAATCAGGCGAGACTGTGTGCTCCTAGTGGAGTAAACATAAAAGCGGTCGTCTTCCACGCAAACGTAGTTTTTTGAACCCCTACCCGCTCCAACCTTGTACGGTTTCTCAGTGTCCGCACACATCCAAAGCTCCCCCTTGATAGCAAGAGGTGCATCGTCTTCAGAGTCGTACATGTTTTAATAAATTCACAATAAAAAAATAAATCAAAAAACAGTACTCCTATGCTCCCTCTTTAAGTGAAACAGGAGATTATGAAGATACACGCAAAGAAACAAACAAAAAATGAAATCCTGCAAGATGCGGCAAAAACTCCACACAAAGATTTCCCTTATAATACCCTCAAATAATAAAGGTATTGTTAGTAGTTTGGAACAAAATAAAAAATAAAAATAATAGTGACGACAACAACAAAACAATGTCGGTAAGAATTCTTTCAAATAAACTATGAAGAATGTATTACGGAGTGCCTATATGGTGAGATAGTCACAGCAGAATATATATATATATATATATATATATATGTATGTGTGTGTGTAGAAATTGGTTCCTATGCGAGAATGTAATTCGATTCTTTTTGTTATCTTGTCTTCAATTTGATCTGCTATGGAAGTTGATAAGTTTTTATCGAAAAGATGAATCAAATACTAATGAGTCAGAATATTCCACAATTTCAATATAATCACCTTTTGTTTTTCGTTTAAGTATACTCTACTCAATAAGAATGCTTTTTCTTTTCACCGCTTTTTTTTTTGTATATATATATATTTTTTACTGTTAGTAAGAAAAGAAAAAACTTTCTGATTTTTTTTTTTTCGTGTGTGTGTGCTTTCTTTGATTCTTCTTGTTAATTGGTTTCTTGAAACCTTCGTTGTTTAAGAATATTTGTGATTTCTATTTATGTCTTCCTTCTTCACTCTCTTCCTTCGGTTGTTTTCTTTCTTCTATATGTTTTTTTTTTTGTTTCTCGTGTGCTGTGACTTTGAGAATATTACTTCGGTTTCTTTTTTTTGCTATTCTTCCCTTTTTTCTCAAGTTTTGTAGTTTTTCTGTTTGGGTAACCTTTTAAGGATTTCCCCTCCTGTTGAACACTGAAAAGTTGCTTGCTTTGGTCTCGCTGAAAGACTATAATATAAACAGGTACAAATAAAGAGAGAAAAAAAAAGAAAAAAAAACACGTTGATTTGAATACAATTAACAGAGAAAAAACAATGAGTGACTTAAAAGGTTTCAGAATTAAGATACCCCAGAAAGATTTTATTTTTATTTTTATGAATCAAAAACATAACGAGCAAAAAACAAAAAACGCAAAAGATGTAGTAACGACACACATAAATAAGGACGCGCAAATAAATACGCACATATGTATTTTTGTATACTTCTTAACACAGCTAGTCTGTTTTAACCTTTTTTTTTTTTTCGTCTCCATCTTGCATTGTTTCTTCTTCTTTTCTTGCTTTTCTGAAGCTCTTGTCCGTTTCCTCTCCACTCCTTTTATCTGAACTTTGAACTGTTGCGTTGAATAAAGAAGACGAAAACAATTGAAAATAATAGGGATGATAACGATAATAGTAATGTATGATAGTCATTTTTTAATTATTTTTCTCCCATCTTTTTTCTCTTCTTTTTGCATCTCTGTTGCTCCCTTTCTTCGTATATGATATCCACTCTTTTTTTTTTTGCCAGGTGTGGTAACGACCAATTCATCAATCTTCATCTTTATCTCCTCCTCCTCCTCCTCCGAGTCTTTCTTGGTGTGGTATGGTTTGGCTCGTCAGAGGATCCATTGATTGATTGGGATAATCCCCGGATTCCTCCACTGGCGGGGCATAATCCTCCCTGCGTGGTCCTTCGTCTTCTTCGTCGTCGTCGTCGTCGTCCTCTTCATTTTCCTCCATTGTTTTACTTTCCGCTTGCAAGGCGGTTACCATATCTGGAGAGGGTGTGCTGTTGCGCTCAACCCCCATTGTCCCATCTGTTACGCCAGTACTAACCTGACGCACAATCACCTTTACAGGCACTCGACTCATCGTTGCTGGTGACGTTGTTGTGCGGTCCTTCATCATTTTCTCTCCATGATCCCTTTGTCCACTTTGGGTGCCATACATGACACCACTTCCTTCATGGGAATCCGAATCCTCAGTGCGACTGGACGCGTCACTTTCCTCCTCATCTGTGGCACTGCTCCCGCTGGAGTAGTCGGATGAGGAATGCGGGGAGCTGTAGCTTTCTCCACTACTGCTGGTGTAAACGGAGGAAGCTCCACTGCTCATTCCGCTTTGGGATTCCTCAACATGTGCCACTCCACGTACCGTCGGGTCTGGCATTTCTTCCGGCCAATCAGGCAATTCATGGTACCCAAAGAGTGCGTTACCAAACAGATGTGATATGGTCCCAATTTGATATTGTGTGCGTTCCACATAAGGGTCATTTGCCTGGGGTATTGGTTTCTCACTGAGAATGGCATTCTTTAAACCCTCAAAGGTCTCTGTTTGACGGTCTACCGTACACTCAATGAGGCGACCACGATCTCGCACACTGTAGTCATCGTCAAAACGTGACAGTTCAAGTAAATAGAAGAAAAGTTTATGAAAGCGTTCCGCCATGGTACTTTGCCCATCGAGAAAGAGCCAGATTTTACACCCGAGCGTAAGCACTTGCTTCTTCACTTCTGTACTTTCCTTGGTGAAGCTCTTCACGAAAACACGTAAACAGTCCGAGGCGGCGGCGGCGATAGCTGGGTGGAGTTGTAAATTTTCTCCAACAAGCCACAAAATACTCGCCTTTGCTGATGGGCCATCTATTTCTCCCTTCATCACCTGTTGCATGAGTCGGTGTACGAGTCGACAAGTCTGGGTTTTATCGGTTCCCTGCACCACAAGGAGACGCAAGACAGAAACAGACTCAGAGACCACCTCTGCGTTTTTATGGGAAAGTAGAGGAACAAGAAGGCGCATAATCTGCGTGGCGCAACCCGCTAGTCGAGCCGCAATCAGACCAAGTCCATGCACCGCCTCCACTACCCGTTCTGCGTGAAAACTGCGAACATAGGAGCGGAATTCACGGAAGAGATCCACAAAGTTGTCACGTGTAGCTAAGCGTGACACAATACGCAATTTTAACTCCCGAACATCCTTCACATCATGTGGCATGAGGAAAAATTCTTTCACATACGGAACAAACGGCTCAGGACGGGAGAGAACAATAGTGTGAAGGACAGAGAGGAGGATCGCGTGCTGTTCCTCCGGACCACCAATGAGACGCAACAAGGACCGCACACAAACCTCTAATTCTCCTCGAGGGGCACAGTGATAAAATATAGCCGTGGCAGCGACTATCACCGCACTATTTGTACTTAAGAAGAGGGGTTTAACAGAATCCAGTAGGAGACGATGATCACTATCGAGGATAGCATCGGTTCCTTCCAAATCCTCCTGTGGCTCAGATCTGTTTTCCGAGAGACTCTCCGAATCCGACGTGGACGTCGATGAGGAGGACGAGGAAGTGGTGGAAGACTTTTGCATTTTTTCATTCTCCTTATTCTCCTCATCACCGTGACTCCTACCTCTACTCCCATTCTCATCTCCACCTTCACTGCCATCGCCATCTTTGTTGTTGTTGTTGTTATTGTTATTGTTACTATTCATATTTGTTCCTGCCTTTGCCTTTAATTGCGATTTCCGGCGTTGTTTAGGGGAGCCACCGTTGGGATCGCAAAACTGTGTGCGTGCATAGCGAAGTAGCACATGAAGAAGCACCACTTGTCCCCATTCCTCGCAATCAACCAATGATCGGCAGAGATCTCGATAAACGCGATGGATAAATTGAACCTCATCTGGACATATCTCAATAAACGAGAGGGCGGCGGCCGCCGCGACCTCATTGCATTTATCAGCCAGAAGTAGTTGTAAAAGTTCACGCATAGAAGTTGTGTCTTCGTCACCTCCACTGATAGCGTGCATCTGCGCGAGAGAAATAGCAGCTGTCTTGCGAACAAGTGGTTCCAAATCGGAGGCACATTTTTTGACAGCCACCATCACAATCGGATGAATAGCGGGAATACGTATCGTACTCAACATGCGCAACGCAAGGGAGCGCACATGCATACTGCGGTCTAAAAGATCCTTTTGGAAGGCTGATATAGAAAGGAGTGCCTCATTTGGTCGGTCCTCGGCATAATGTGCAATGTAAAAGTAAATGAGCTTTCGTAATTCAATCGAGGGGGCATGAATATTCTTCACGACATCGGCAAAAAGATTCGACATATCTCGACCTTTACACATTTGTGCAATAATACGCTTCATGGCATCACGCTTCTCGTGCATGGATTCAGAATTGAGATGGCGGCGCAGATCCTCCACTTTGGGTTGAATAGAAAAGAACTGAGCGTCACCAGATACAAGGGTACGGGCACGGGAGACCATAGTGCCACCTGTACTGATAAACTCCTTCGCCCGCTCAGAGGCCAGCGTGGCTTTCTCGGCTATAATGGCGCGACTCATCCTATCAAAAAAAAAAAAACTAGACTACAGGCAATAATAAGATCAAAAAAGAAAGAAAGGGGAAGAAGGAGCATAAGCAAATGCACGAAACAAAAAAAAAAAGCGAACATTCTCACACAGCGTTAAGACAAAGACAAAAAAAAAAAATAGTCGATCTTATAGTAAATTCACAGATAAATATTCAAAAATAGCTAAAATGTAAAAAATATGAATAAATGCCTAAATATAATCAAACAAAAATCATCTCACCACACGCACACAGAGTGCAACCTCATAAGGAATCAAAATAATAATAATAAACAATGAAATAATAGTCGAAACAAAAACAACAAAAAACAACAACAACAACAACGTCTATGCTGTGTATTATTCCTCATCCACATTAATAATTATCACTTTTTCTCCATTTTCTTTCCTTTCCACTTCCACCCGCCGCACGGATGTCGGCTGTGAGGACGGGGCGTCACTTCGTTGATGTTTGGCAAAGAACGACTGTATTCCAACAGGTGGGCGGTACATGGAGCGGTGCTTCTCATCGATCTTCCCACTTCTCGGCTTCAGCGTCACCCCTTCAAGCAGGGCACAAACCCCGCAGTGATCACTGTACTGGGGTGGGGTAACAAACAATCCTGTTGAAGGGAGACCGCGAAACTGTATCTCCCGCGCCGCAGCACCCAAAGGCGGGAGACCCGAACCGTCAAAAGGGGCCGCAGCGTACGCTCCATCCGCCATGGTGCGGCATAAAGCAACATGTGCCCCCGCTCCATCAAACTCATCAAAAAAAGTGACTTCCTCTGCAGTGCGCAATGCATGAGACTTGGTGGGCAAGGAAGAGTTTGAGGGTGAAGAAACAGTGCCTATATTATTTTCTGTTCCTTTGCAAAGCACAAGATGGGGCAGCAGTGCCTCATCAATGAGAATGTAATCGATTCGTGTGCCTTCGTTTGTGAGTCGCTTATTGCGTGATTGATCCCAGCAGGTGTAGGGACACGGACAGCGAGAATAAGAAGAGGAGGAGGAATTTGTGGGTATACCCGATTCCGATGTCGATACAATTTGGGCTTGTAAGAGTGAATCGAAGAGGTGCAACTCGCCAAGGAGTTCCTTTTGCATAAACACGGCACTCGCCTCCGCGTGTGGAGGAAGGCCACAGTGCTGCAGTAACGCGAAAAGTTCCCTATTATGACTCGGTGGATTTGGACGAGTTAATGTGTCCATAAAGGTGCTTTCCACACCGGCCTCACACAACTCATTTAATGTCGCCAAAGGCACAATATGGGCCTTCTGTCGCCCACGAATACGTTGTACAAGATCCCGCATGGAGTCATCTTTTAAAGTACTCACCGTACCGATGGCACTACTATCAACACTAATACTTTTAGATCCACTTTTTGTACCATTCGTGTTCTCTACAGGAGATATGGGGTTGTCATCTTCGACAAGAAGTGAGTTCACTGTCTGTCCGACAACAAGTTCTGTCAGACGTCGAACTGTCGGCTTAGAGATCCATGGGAAACTTTGTCGCCATTCTAAATCTGGAACACTGTCTGAACGTTGAGATAATTCCTGAAGTGCGCGGAGACTCACGCGTCGCAGGGACCAATGCGCATCCTCGGCGCGATAGGTCTGATTCAGATCCCCAACAAGAATGACGGGCTTTCCCGTTGCCTCTCTAATCCCTTGAAGAAGGTTTTTGAGACTCGTTAGAAAGCGCATTTTAAATTCAAAGCGAAGACCATGACGGGAATTCACCACATACGTATTCACAATCACACATGCACTATGATATGTTACAACAACGCGGCCCTCGTCGTTGAGATCGTTATCCTTGGTGACGTCAAAAGGACGGGAGTCACATCCCCATGTGAGTCCTTTGCGCACAAAAGTCGCCACACCATTAAAACCTCGATGGGCTTTACTGCTACAGGACCAAAAAGTCTCCCACCCGTTAATGGATGTTGCACCACCATCACTGGCACCCATACCACGCGGATCGGAGTCTAATTTGGCCCACGATCCCTTCACTTCTTGTAGACAAACCACATCCGCATGGGTTTGGTTAAGAAAGGTGGCGATGTTACCAAAGTCATCGCGAATTTGCCGCGCTGTCGAGGACCAACCGGCTACATTCCAACTGATTAGAAACATAGCGAAATCACGAAACGGCAATGAGTGGAAAAATAATGTGTACAATAACACAAATTAAAGTCCAAATAATAATAATAATAATGTGCGTCTATGGATGTTTAGCGATGATTTATTATATATTCACTTTTATACGTAAGTGTTTACGACCAAAAAAAGAAAAAAAAACAGCAGCAATGCGTACAACAAGTAAAGAAGAAAAAATCAAAGGCACCCAACACCTCCCACAACCACACGCACATACACACACACAAAAAAAAAAAAAAAGATACGTGGAGCCATTCTTTTGGTTTGAATTCCAAACATATGTTCTAAATTTCTTTTTTTTTTTTGTCCCCACAGTGTGAAACCCTACATTATGCTAGAATAAATAAATAAGAGAATCCACACGCGCAAAAAGAAGCGAAAATAAAATAATCTCAATGCGAAAAAAGAAAATACAAAAGAAGCAAAAAACAAAAACAAAACAAAGAGGGTGGGGGAGGGAAGTAAAGAACCATTAAAACATCAAAAGTGCTTCTTTAGTTCATCTCGCATTCGTCCAAGTAGTCCAGAAGTCCCACGAACCACTTTACTCGGCTCCAAGAGTCCATCAAACTCTTTCATAATTCCCGTTAACTGGGAGCGATTTGCCGGTGGCAATGCGTTGGCCGACGCCAACGAGCGCATTCCGGGAATGAGAAAACACCGCACGAGCTGCGGCGTGACCACGGCGCAGTGCGGAATGGCCGCCAATACAGCAAAAACAGACTGCAAGGCGTCCTCCACCTCTTTACTGAGCATCTGCTTGGTGCCTTTACCCTTTCCATCTGATGAGCTTAAGATGGTACACAGCTGATCCAACAGTGTGCTAAGGAGTGGGTAGAGATACGTTTCCCGCGGTTCCGCTGGCATCTCTCGCATCACCGCGCACCAATGTCGCATAACGGCAATGTTTAGTTTGGAGGTGCAACCCGCCGCCTCAACGGTGGCCAACGCCGTTTTCAGTACCTTTTCCTGAGCGGATGGACTACTGATGTACATCACCATCGACACCGCCGCCTTCACCGCTGCTACACTTACAGCATAGGTCGTATCATTCATTAAAACAAGAAGGGGAGGCCAAATGTAAAGCGCCAGAACCTCATCATTTTTTGGCAAACTGCTCACCCGCTCAATGAGGGCCACAACAAGCATACGCTCCTGCTCCGCAACAGATTCCGTGAGAGACCACAGTACACGCGAAACGGCAGCCGCCCCGGCGTGGTCATCGTCACTTCGGGATGTTAACCACGTTAAGGCTCTCGCACACACATCCAGTCGGGCGGTCGCATCCAGACCGGTTGCGTGCTCCTGTGCCAGAAGCATGTTGCGGAGCATGGCGATGGCCTCTCCCGAACTCCCCCCCTCATCCCCGGCGATTCGGGTGAGAAAGGCGAAGAAAAAGCACAGCCGACGGCGACGCCAATGACTGACGTGTTGGGAAACAAGTTCCGGCTCCTCCAAGACGGCCGCCTCGAGGGAGGCGCGAACATGACGCCACTCCTCCGATCCAAAAATAGGGGCCATCGTGGTGAGAGCGGAGGCCACGGCGCAGATGGCTGCATCAAAGTTTTCCTGCTCCGCATTGGTGAGGACGAGGGCGTAGGCGGATGGGAGGACTATGCGTACATAGGCATCAAACACATTCACACCATCCACGCTATGCGCATGACGTATGGCCGTTTCCATTAACTCCGACAGCACAGCGACAGTGTGACTCGGGGTGGCGTTCTCCGCCATATCATGCAAGGCGTCCCCGACCGCACCTTCATCGGTTGGATTTCCTAATACTCCCTTCTTTAGGGCTATAGGTCCGGTTGAGACGAGTGGAGTACTACTATGTGCGTGTGCCACTTCCGTGGCAAGAATGGACATGAAAAGTGGCACAAGCCGTTCGAGTAGAATACGCGGTGGAGTGCGTCGTGGTGGCATGAGACTACCAAGCGCTAATAAGGAACGCCGTTGCACAGTCCCACTTGTGTCATGCAACGCGAAACGCACAAGTAGCTCAGTAAAACGTGATATGCATTCCAAACTAGGCCCACTATGAACCACTACCACAGACGCCGCAGTTGTAGTGGTAATATTTGAAGTAGTACCAGTCGCATTGTTACTACCATTACCAATAGTAGTCGGACTAGTAGTAGTTATAGTAGAATTGTCGAGTTGTGGCCAAAGTTCCACAAGACAACGCACCACGTGGCTGCGCACTGTGCGCGAACCATCGGAACTTAATGCCCACAAAAGCCCTTCCCCAAGCGTGAGCCGCAACACGGCATCCTGCGCTAAAAGCGGGGCCATCCGTTCAACGCAATCCAACACCAATATATGCCGCTCCGCCGCCTTTGCATTGGCGAGGCTGTAGAGTTCAGGCACCACATCACTCTCAAGAAAAGCTCGAGGGGATTGTTGCACAGCGAGGGCCCAGGCGTCCGCCACAGCCACGCGATGTTCGCGACCCGGACGGCTGTATAATGTGAGGAGTAACATGCGAGCCGCGGCGCGGGTCGACTTCTTCCCCCCAAACGTCGCAACAAGGAGAATGAGAGGGATCAGCACATCCTTCCGCATCGGATCAACCACCTGCACAAGTATGGGCAAACGCTCCGACAGCATAGTCATCACACGTGCCACGTCGTCTTGCGATCCCATAGTTGCTGTCGCTGTTGCTGTTGTGGTTGTTGTCAACTCCGCTCCCGCTGCACGAGGCGAAGGGATGTGCTTCCCCGCATTCTCCGCTCCTCCGGCAGATGGCATTCGGCCCACTGCTGTCACGGTTTGCTGCGGTGGTGTCATGTTTGTGGATTCCGGGAGTTGCGACAGGGCGGCTTCGGCGGCGCGTTTGATGGCGGCACGTCCTTTTTGTTGTCCGTAAAGGATGAGCATTTCCACAACCGCCGCCTCTGCCTCGCCGCGAATGTGGGAGTTGAGGTTTATCGAATCCGATGCGGTGTCGAGCAACGCGTCACAGATGTCCCCGTTGTGTACACGTTGCCATTCATGATACAGCGCGGCTGACGTCATTGGACACTCATTGCGCTGAAGCCACAACGCCACATCATCAATGGTGGTGGACTTGGTGCTTATAGGTTCAAGCATTTTTCTCTGTTCTTGTTGGTTCGTTGTTTACTATTACTACTACTACGATTACTTCAATATATATATGTATATAAATATAAATATATTGTCAAGTTTTTTCTTGTGTCACAAACAACCTATACTCAGACTTGTTCCTTATCTACTTCACTTTCTGTAATACTTTCGACCTTCTACACCTTCGCCTCTTTCGCTCTTTCGTGTTTGTGCGTTTATCTATACCAATTCAGAAACTTTTTAATCCTCTTTTTTTTTTTTTTCTGTTCGCCTCGATGCAGTTTGGCGAAAAGGGAAAAATCAAAGTACTACTGACAAGAATAATAAAAAATAAAGATGCGCAATAGCAATACAAAACGAGTGGCTTGCTGAAAAGGTAAAAATAATAATCGAAATTCGTTAACGCATCCAAGAAGAATTCACCGTCTGGAAAAAAAAAAAGGTAGTAGTAGTAACACCAAAAGAAAAAAGAACAATGAAATACGGCACAGAGTGATCGCAAAAAGCCAACCTAAACTCACACACACACAAAAAAAAAGACTAAAAGTTCAACGAACAAACAAAAAAACAAACTCAACAGTAATAACAGTTAAATAACTGAATATTTTTTTTTTCACATTTCAAAAAAAAAAAAAAAAAAAAAAACAGAGAGAAAAAAAGAAGTGCATGTACGCAAAAAAAAAATTCATTAAATAACAGAAAATTACAGAAAAATAGTATGTTTTTTTTTTTTTTTTTAGTAGCTCATTTAAACAAAAAAAATTCATTGTTTTTGATTTGTTTCATTTCGCCACATGACAAATCCATTCACATACAGAGCATTCCAAAAAGTTGAAAAATGAAGCTTCTTTTCATCTCCCTTACTTTTACCATTCTTCTCTAACCATTTTCTTTACATACATTCAATTTTCACACTACCCAGCAACATTCAACACCGTTTTTCATATATATATATATATATATATATATATATATATATATATATATATATATATATATATATATATATGAAAAACCATTCATGTGGCTGTGACGCCTTCTCCTTTCCACATTTTCTCACACGATTGCTCCAATTCCGCTGGTGTTCGCTTCACACTACGCGGTTGTCTAGCCAAAACGTATTGCTCAAACAGCGCCACATGTTTCTTGCGATTTTGTTCCATTCCCCCGCGATAGAGTCTGTCTGCGGCCTCCCCCTGTTCCTCCTTACTCAATTTCTTCGTTGTGCGCACGTTTCGATTTATCTCCTCCGCATACAACGCACTCATCTTCTGCTGTTTTCGCTCAATAGACTCGTTATACAGTCGGCGCACCGTTTCCTCCATCTCCCCCGCATCCAATTTACGTCGACTTTCGTGAAATCGAGTGACCTCCGCGTTGGCGTTTTCCTCAATCTCGCGCAATCGTTGCTGTTTGTGGGCGATGGAGTCGTCGTAGAGGTGACGCACACTGTGCTCCTCCGCCTCTTTGCTGATGACGCGACGCTCAACGAGGGGTTTGAGTTTCACCTCCTCCCGATGACGCGTGCTGAGGCGATTCGCACTTCGCTCAATCTCCTCTTGAGTCATTTGATGCGGCTTGACTGCGTTCTCGGTCGGGTAGGACATGTTTGACTTTTTAGATACTTCGTGTTGTTGTTGTTGTTCTTACGATTACTTTTGCTATGGATAAAGTAATGGCACAATGTGCGTTTCCTCCGCCGTCCAAAAAAAAAAAAGAACTCAAAAAACAGTAAATTAAATATATATAAATATATATATTTATATATATAAAGCAAATGGAATATAAAATGACAGAATAATAATTAATAATATCAAAAGCTGAGCAACACAACATGAATGATACAACCGAAAAAAAAAAAGGAATATCGTCCGGTGCATATTTAGACATAAACATCAATTACAATGAATTGAAGCATTCCAAAAATATGACATGGTGCAAAAATGAAAACACATACAAATACATTTATAAACATCCATTATTTCTCCTTCTTTATTTTGATAAGAGCAAACAAACAAAAACGTACAACCAAAAAAAAAAAACACCTGCTGTGGACATGAACACACAAACAAAAAAGAAATAAAAAAAGTCACACAACAGCAAAAAAACCACCATTTCGTTATAAATATAGTGAATATAAAGAAACACATAGACGAAAAAAAAAAAAAAATCCGTAATGGAACACTATATTCGAAGAGATGATCATAGTGAAAATTATAGTTTTAACAAGGTAAAAAAAGTATATTTTAGCAGTTTATTCTAATCCTACATGCCCCATTCCCAGTACCCCTAAAAACCACAAGAGAAAAATGACACCACTAGAAATATTGAGGAAAGGGAGGGGGAAACAAAAAATGGGCAAATATGAGGGTAAGCCTTTTCTTTTTTCATTATTCTTTTCCGGTGGGGATACAGTGCTACGTTTATAAATGTATAAACACACATATACATACATATGTAGGTGTGGGGGAACTCCATAGAAAGATAACTCAACTAAGGGAAATGCACACGGAAAGATAACGTCAAGAATGACACAGACATTGACTCTTCTTCGCTTTATATATATATATATATATATATATATATATATATATATATATATATATATATATTCTAAACAACCATTTGAATAGGAATACTTATATATAAATATATATTTATACAGAAGAAATGAACCACAAACACACAAACCATGAAACTACACTTTAGTCTTGGTCAGCATAAATGTATGTATTTTTTAGCGCCTTGATGTGAGCAGGTGTCCACGCGAGAAGGGCGTGCGAAGCCAATTCTTCTGCGGTTGGCGTTGGAATACCATATGTTGGGGCATATAATGCAAACAGTTCGCGCAGTGCAGACTCCGCTGCTGCTGATGAGTCAACAGAAAGTTCCGCCCCCCACTGAACCGCTTCTCTTGCGACGCTACCTTTTGTCTCCACGTAACGACTGTAAATCTTGTCTAATGGCCAATATCGACGGAGCCCATCGTCTTGAAGGCATGAGTCCACTAAGGTTTCACCAATAAGACCGCGTTGTGTTAGCCTCTGGACACTTGGCTGCATACCTTGTCCCACATCGATGAAGCAAATAAAGCGAAGGGGTCCCATCGACGTGGCGTCCGGTGGATTTGCGGGGAAACGGAGATATTGCGCCGGTGTGTCTTCATTTTCTTGAAAAATCGCAATGATCCCAGAGAGTGATGATTCCTTATTGTTTTTTATAGCACGATATCCCATATTATCACCGCGGAGTTGACAATTCAGCATTAAATCCAGGACGATGTAGTCAAACAAAGCGCGTAGTACAAGTTGCATGTAGACAAATTGAAAAAATTCCCCATCTCGCAACGGGGAGTTAATCAAAGTGTCATAAAAAGGTTCATAACCCTCCTCATCCTCCATAAGAAATCGTCCAAGTGTGCCATCCATGAGTTCGACCACCACATAGCACAGTGCCGTCGTGGCTGGGTCTGTGCGGCGTACACATTCCAATACATCTTCTGCTGGTAAGCCTTGCGGTGGAGTAGTGCTAATCACACACTCATACACCCGTGTACCCCAACCGATTTGACAATTTTCTAGCTGGTTAAACAAAACCGCAAAGGCTACGTTAGTGAGTGAATCCCTCACGTACCCATCGTGTGTCATGCCATCTGGGATAATGAGACATTTAACCGCAACAGGACGGCGTTGCGGGCCGTAAAGACCCTCGTAGACTAATCCACTCCCCCCACGTCCGAGGAACTTCACAATCTCTATATTCTCCGTAGAACCTACAAATCGGGTGGTGTCACCGTCTCGTATGTACTCTCGCCAGAGATGAAGAATAGGGTCTTCTAGTTTCTCTTCCCTTTCCTCTTTTTCCTTAGTATACTCCATGGGAAGGGTGAAGACGGCATCTGTCATAAATGGTGAGGCTGGTGGGGTTGGGGTAAGAGGTCGTGGTGCTTGGGTTCGGCTTGGGGCACTTCGTGTGAGGGCAAAATAATCAACCAAATCATTACTATCGCGGCACAGTCGCGACAGCGCATTTCCGCCAGATCGGTACACACGTGGGGCATTAGGTGTGCGCCATACATCCACACGACGTACCCCATATGATGCGTCAAAGCGGTTAAAGAGTTCCTCCAACGCGATAGCTGCCTCATATGGGGAGGATATGACTTGATGCATTGCCCAATCAACAATGACAGACCTCCCGGTCGCACCCAAGCATGGTAGCAGTGGGGTTGCACCAAAAAGTCGTTGTTGTGCGGTTTCCGCGAGTGTAGCCTTGGAGGCAAAGTACGGCACCACAGCCTCTTCAAGGGCGAGAAGGTGCAATACCTTTGATCGTGCAGGAAATAGAAGCCAACGATCAGAAGCGGATGGGTGCTGAAAGGCAAGTGCCTGGCGTCCACTGGATTGCAACCCAATCCAATCGGATCGCAAGAAACCATCACCAATAGTCATGGTAGGAAATCGCAGATCTAATACAGCACGGAAAACTAATTGGAGGTAAAGCAGTTGAAAAACCTCGGCATCCGAAAAGGGTTGCGTGGATATAGGCGGAGGAGTAGCAGAATGTTTTTTAGAAAGAGGACGACGCAGTTTGCCTTTCAAGGTAACAGGTAGTAATACTGCTACTGGAATGTGTTTCCCATCACTATCCGTACCGTTCATATTGGAATTGTACGCCGTACTTTGGGGTCGACGCGAAGGTTCCCGTGCAATGCTCCCAGAGGACATGAGATCAAGGTGAAGGTGCATTTGTTCATCTAGCAATTTCGCCCAATCAACAGATTGAAGCGAGAGGAATGGGAGGGACTGATCAAAATATCCCGCATCCGCAAGTGACACATAAAGCGCTGCCGTAAAAGCATACTGTCGCCAATGCGGAACAAAATTCCAATCCTTCTCATGCCGGATCATTCCACTGTTCCAAGCATGCGGTTCACTGAGGAGTCTGAGAAAGAAACCACAACCATCGTGCACATTTACACCATTCTGCGCAATACGAGCGGCGATGGGTGAGACCGATGCGTTGTCTCCTTCCACGGAGAGAAGTCGACCCTCCACATCATGCACACGAACCATGTAACTCGTTGGAACATGTAACGCATCCACTGTTTCGGTCAGTTTACAGTGTCGCAGGACAGTGGTGCCCAGTTGACGCAATTCAGAGGTTGGAAAAGGACCCGAAAGTCCCGCACGCCGCAATGCAAAGCGGTGACGAATAAATGGGGCATTTGTCCTTTGTGGGTGAATTTTTCGTAGCAGTGCTTTGGACGACTTTGTCGTTTTGGAGGATCCCGTGCCATGACTGAAAGCGCTGCGGCTCGAACGGGAGTTGTGGTCGGAGCCTTTCAAAAAAGAACGAAACAACACCCGTGGCGAAGTCGTGCGGCGCGGGAGAAGGGACTCTTGATCCAGCGGGGTAGCGGCAATGCACGACATACACAAGCCCGGAATAATAATAATAATAAGCAATCAGCGACAAACTAATAGTAATAATATATATATTTTTTTTAAATGTATTCCAATTTTACCTGTTTTTTTTTTTTTCCTTTTGATAAATACTAGTGCAGTTATGCTTCCAATATATATATATATATATCTGCAAAAGTGGCATGCCGAAAAATCAACATAAAATGAAAGAAATAAAGGAACACGGAGAAAAAAAAAAAGAACAATAATAATAAAAAAAGGGGTATGTTACAGGAAAAAAAGAACAAAATACGTTGTTGTTTTTTTGGTGAGTGAGATAAAAAATTTCATGCGCAAAACAAGTATGACGAATGAACCATATTCTCATAAAGGTAAACAAAAAGAGTTAAAATGTATAACCAATTCTTTTTTTCACTTATTCGCACCCAAACAAATACACCCACATACACCCACTAAAAATAGCAAAATTCAAAGAAAAAGAAAAAAACCATTCATAGGAACAACACACAAAGGAACTGCTCAACGAATAAATTGAGGTGGCGGACTTGTTTGTGGTGGTGTACTTCGGCCCCCAGTTTCCTTCTTACGCTGCTCCACCTCTGCGAGGTCAGCCAACATGGACTTGTGCCGCGCCGCCTTCTCCTCCTTATTCCAGAGGTATGGCATAAACCATGGAATGCTCTTCATGCGTTGATTCATGGTGTCTAATTCCTTCAAGTACTTTACCCGAGTCTCCAAAGTGGTGGATGCCTCACCAACTAAATTCTTGAGCTCATGAAGCAGCTCACGTGGCATTTCCCGCTCCAGACGACCACCATCGTAGATCCACGTCACACGTGGGATGTGAGGACGATTTTTAATGCGTTGAATAATGAGTCGCTGCACCCAGTGATTCAATTGATGTACCAAGGGTTCCAATGCGAAGCGGGCGGCAGGGTCCACTGTGGACCAAACAATATAAATTTCCTTAGATCGACGTGAGCCAAGTACTTCTTGAATGATGAGTTGTGCAAAGTCTATACGCTCACTTATATGTCCCGGACACGCTTTAAGAGAGCGACGCAAATGATATGCTACTTTTTCGCAAAAACTTCGAGCACTTGGTGACATGTTGGATTCATGTCGTAAACGTTGCACTTCTTTACTCATCATTCCACTTGGCTCTGGGGCCTCTGGCCAAAGTGAGCCGGTCGCCAATTTGCGTGCGGCGAGTGCTGTATACGGAATGGGTGGTTCCGCGTACCTTTGCCGCTCCTGTAATGTCTCATACTTTAATGCATCCCGTTCTGAAAGACCAAAGTTTGCACTATTGCGTAACGGCTCCAAGTCGCCTAGTCCTTGAAGTGCATACGTTTTATTAAACTTCATCCCCTCGCGATCCAGTCGAGATGGTTTGGAGTAGAGACGTTGTTCCACATAGCGATAGGCGGAGTGAAGACCAGGGCTGATACGACGTTGTCGGAGAACTTCAAGGACAGTATTGTGCCGCTGCTGTGCGGTCTGTCGAAGAGGAACGACTGTTGGATTGCGAAAACGATAACGGAGTTTTGTGCGGTACTTTTGTGTCTGCCTGGTTAGCAGAAGAAGAGGACTAGAGGAAAGCATCAACCACCTTTATAATGTTCCTTTGGATTAATTTTACTATTCCTATTCTGATTCAATGTCTGTGTCGTCCTCTTTCTTAATAATTTTATTGCTAAATCCACGAAGCCACGAAAACAAAAAGAAAGTAAAAACAAGAAGAAAAAAAAAAGGAGGAGAACATGAGAAGAAACCGAAACTATGTATGCATACATCAAACATTTCAAATATTTTTTTCATGTAGGTGAGTACAAACATTAGTACAAAAAAGTATGTCGAACTATAATATATATATATATATATATATATATAACAAAAATAACAAAAAAAATGTCAACTGTTGCACACCACATGCAAAATGACTTTGTAATGCAAACAGTATTTGTGAAGATACTACTGAAAAGTATGTTTTTTTCAAAATCCTTTGTTGTAGTTGTTTCTTGTTGAAACCCTAATTTCATTCTTTTGCTTGTTTGTGTGCTTGTCTCTCTTTCCCTCTCCCTCTCTCTCTTTCTCTCATTTTTCCATTGTCTTATTCATTTCCATGTCTTGCTTTCGCTTTTTGCGGATGCAAACAGCCTCATATTCTGGAATAGCGGCTACAAAAACCTTCCTTCCATGAAATACAGAAGCCAATGTGTAGTGTGGGTGATGCATTTTACAAAGCATGTCCCGAATAACTCGAAGACGCGTGTCGACAGTCACATTACTTAGCTTACCTCCAGAAGTAAACGGGCGTAACTGCACAGCCGCCCGACCACGGCCACCCTCTGTGGTGAAGACGTGGTGAAAATCCGCCATCTCCGGATCCACACCGCCTTCCTGGGGTTTCGTTTTTCGCGTAGTCCCACGCAATGGCGCATCATTGGAGCAAACGACGGGTGCATTCGAAATGCGATGGTCATTTCCACTTGCCTCGCACTCCGAAGAGGCTGACGACCTGAGGACATTCATTTTCTCCTTGTCTACTGTATTTGAATCCGTGTGGGGTATCCGTTTTGTCTCTTCTCCGGGATTCACGTTCTTCTGCTTGATGCTTTCCATTTCGTGGCCCTCCCGTTTTTCCTCCTCTTCCTCTTCCTCATCATCGACGACTTCGCGTGCGGCGAGGAGAGCAATCTCGAGGTCCTGCGAGCGGGCGCAAATGGTATAGACACCACTATCGATAATCATGAGAGACTTCACTTCCGTTATCTGCGGCAGGAGATAGCCGCTGCAGCCTTTCCACACTCCTTCAAGCGGTTCACGCCGAAGTTGCCGCACCCCATCCCCGGCCATGAATGCATGAAATGCCGCACACTGCGAAAGCATAAATGGGAGTACTTCCTCTACTAACTGAAGGAATTTCCCAAGTGACTCAGGAACCACATCTGCGTAGTCGGCATCGTCTTCCGCTTCCTCTGCACTTGAGTTATCTTTTAATTCCTCATATGTTTCCACAAAGACTCCACCACGCCATCCTGTGATATGCTCGAGATAGCGACTAAGATTTGGAAACCGTTCCCCAATAAGTGTCGCGGGAGGATCATCCATAAGAAAATACGCTGAAAAGACCGCCCCGAGTGTGACGTCCGCCAATGTAGGGTGTGGTGTGCCGAGTACAAACTTCATCTCTGGGTGTTCTCGCAGGTGCGCATCAAGGGCTGTACACATGCGAATAAAGTGTTCTCGCATGTACGGTGCCGTCTCAGGTGAGACACCAGAGATGGATATGAGCTTTTGTATAGCCCGACGAAATGGTTTGGCAATCGTACCCGCCAGACCAATTCCACTAACAAGAAAGAAATAACGCAAGTACCCCTCCACCACATCTGTTCCTTCGCCTTCGACCCAACGATACATGGCGCCTGTCTTGGCGAGCCACCATGAGGCGTAGACAACAAGGGTCCAATTTGCAAGATGGAGATTCGGGTGAGTCCGCTTATTCAAAGCCATCTTACGTGGTTTAAAGGAGGAATTCGCATTTTGTAGCGTGGATGGAGATGAGGGTGATAACAATGGTGAGGACTTTGATGCGCTTTCCACCGCTTCCATGAGTTGCCACATTTGGAGGTACGACTTGGTATCTGGTGCAACCGCGCAAAAGGCATTCCGGGCTCGAAGAAGAAACGCGTAGAGAAGCGTTGTTGTGAATGTCCGACAGTAAACCTTAAAGGGAAGTCGCTTTAGTCGTAAATAGGCTACATGCTGGTGGAACGTTAGCACGTACGGCGATCCCAACACTCGGTACATTACTTCCTACCTCCCTTCACAGACAAACACAGACAGAAACACAATAACAATATGTAAAAAAAAAAAAGACGGAAGATATACGTCTACACCAAAGCAAGCAGAGAAATATATATATATATATATATATATATATATATATATATATATATTCAGCAAGAAATCTAAGCGCAAAATATTCAAAAAAACATCTTCAAAAAATGTATAGCTACAATAATAATAATAATAATAATAATAATAATAATAATAATAATAATAATTCACTAAAGGGAAAAAAAAGAAATCATCTGACAAATCTTTACCAAATAGAGAAACAATAACAGCCATCCTTTTACTTCAGCATTGATTATGTGTCTGCCTCATCAATGTCCGGAGGCTCTGGGATGTCCTCGCCGAGAATCCAACTAGCTCTACGCAGCAACTTCAGCAAGCCCACAAAAGCCGGCATAGGCTCCTCCTTTACCCCAACAAGTTTTTCCACCTCCAACATAAATGCTCGTGCATCAAGGTAAAGCTGGAGTGTCATTTTATCTCTGTCCGACGCGGTTTCCGGGGTTGGACGCACAGACAAGGGTTGATGTTGTTGTTGTTGTTGATCATTTTCTGCAACCGCCTCAGCTGCCCGTCCCGCTGTCTCCTTTCGTCGTCGTAGTTTTTCCCAACTTTCCTCCGTTTTCTTCGCTGTGAGAAGCGTCTCCTTTGCGATTGCACGAAACCGGGTGGCCACTCCTTCTGCAACTGTAACAAGCACCTCCTGCCGCCGCGTTGGCGGGAGGGCGGAACGCACAACTGCTTCAAACCGTTGGAGGGGTTCCACAATGCTCGGTACGTACCATGATGCAGTCGTTGGGAATGGACGCCGCGTGTGGGAGTAGGTCGATTTGACAGATCGAATGTTTTGCAAACCGGCAGCACATTCCTCCGCTATACGGGTTTGCACAGCGCGCTGCAACTCCGCCGCGTGATTGCCACACACCTCAACGGTGAGTAATTGCATAAATGGGGAATTGTCAGGAAACGACTGCCCACAGAGTTGCTCCAGTTTGGTGCGAAAGGGGCCCTCTAGATACGATGCGAGGGAAGTGAGGTCGGCTGTGGCAGCGGTAACGGCGTGGAGCCAATCTCGCAACTCACTTGACCCTTGCGAGGATTCAAAGTAAGTGAGAACGGCTTGGGCAGTGTGCCGCGCCAGAGTTGCCGCCTCACGCAGCAATTTCGGGGTGACGACGTAAAGATAAACACTTGGTGAGAGGAGCCACTGAAGACCGTCATGGAGGGTCATAAACGGTTCCAAATAAAACGCACCACTTGACGAATTGTCAGACTCTTTCTTGACCCCTTCTTGTGGATTTCGTTGTTCCAAATGCTCTGCAATTTGTTTCAATGGGGTGTCGCGCAATCGTGTCAAAGTCTCATCCACTCGTTTGGTGAGTTCATTGGCCCGCATGGTAGCATACACATCTGTGTTCCACTTATGCCGCCAAAGTGCAAGGTCAGGGGAGTGCATCAACGCAGCCAATTCCTCTGCGGAGGCACAACTTTCCTCCATGAGTGCAAAAAGTTCATGAGCAACCTTGTAGCGCTGTTGAAAAGCTTCTGGAATACCCACGTCGTAGAGCGCGACCATCTTTTTAACTAGTGCTTCGCAGACTGTTGGCCAAACAATCATCGGCACCGGCAACACCACTCCGCCAAACGCTTCCCGTAGTAGGGGGAGAAGCGGGAGGACGTGTTCTTGAAGTTCTTGTCGAAGTCCCGTCAAAAGACGGACAGTCTCCTCCAAACTTTGTCGCGCCTGGGTCGCCGCACGCCAGGAGAGCACGGACTCCAAAAAGGGTCGAAGAATACTCTCTCGGTACATTCGGCAGAACTCTGTCACCGCATCCGCGGTTTGGTACACACGCATCACCTCACAAAGCCCTGCCGTAATTTTCGTATTCGGGGACTGGGTGTGGTGGGCTTCATACAGCGCGAGAAATGTTCGCCCAAAGACGCGATGCGCCACCTGTGTGCTGTCCGTGACGAGCTTCGTCGCCTCCTCGAGTTCGCGCGTTCGGGATGACAGTTGCGGGAGAGATTTGCAGAGGGCCTTGAGCTGTTGCAGTGTGGCCGCCATGTTTCCAAGCGCCGATAGGGCATGTGAACTGCTCGCCAAAACCGCCAAGGAATATGAAGAGGAAGAAAACGAAGAAGTCGCCATTATCGTCGTTGAAGTAGAGTTGGTATGGTTGTTGGAATTCGCAGCGGTAGATGCGGGAACAACGGAGAAGGTTCCTTTAGATGACCCAAACGCACTTTTTGTGAGTAATGAAGAGGAGTTTGCGGCTTCCATGGAAATAGAGCTAGTTGTGGCATTGGCGACGCCGGCCGCACTATGCAAAGCGGGAGGAAGGGACTCCAACTGCTCTCCCATAACATCGTGTAGTAGAAGTAGTTTAAGAAGTCCCACATCAAAGAGACGTGTGAGTTCTATTTCTGTGGCATCCTCTACTTGCGCACGCACCTCCTCTTGCAGCGTAGACAGACGTTCCATGGCGCTCTCCACTTTTTGTTCCGCCCCAACGAGGGGTTGTTGCACCCCGCGTAGTTCGTCTTGCATCCCGACAAGATGTCCAGAAACTTTCACAAAGGCGTCATGCACGTCCGTGTTGACGTGTCGGAGAATGGCGTTATCGAGGTAATTCGCAAACGTGTCAAGATCATTGCAGAGGCTTTCGAGTGGGACACCATGGCCTAGCTTTTCATGTACAAAGAGGACAGGATCAAAGTCAAAGGCAAGGACCGCCTCATCCATGCTGTTTAGGTCGCCGGAGTCACTATTCGCGTCTGTGTTATGAATGCCGGAGGGTTCACTTTCGGGGTCGACGCTGTCATTGTCAATGGCCACACCAAACTCATGTTCACCAAAGCAGAGTTGAATGAGTTGCAATTGTTCCAAGTCCACACCACCTTCAGGTTGTGCTGGCATGATGTTCCTCTTTTCTTTTGTTTAGTGGTCCGTTTTGTTTTTGGGTACAGTTTTTCGCTTCTGTTTTTTTATGATTATTTTGAAAAGATATGTGCACCAAAAACAAAAACAAAGCAAATGTACAGAAAGGCTTTATTCAAATTATTATACCTTCCTTTTTCTTGTTGGCTGGTAATGATTAAACGGATAACAATACACACACCCTCCCCCCCCCCAAAAAAAAAAGATAAGAAACAGAAAAATACCAACAACAAGAACAACAACAACAACAACAAAAAAAGGTGATAAGCAGCATTCCATTATTCAGATTTTCCTTTTTTTGTTTTGTTTTTGTAAATAATTCTCCCAAAAATTTAAAATATGTGATATACCATTTCTGCTCTACTCACCTGACGCTTTCTTCTTTTTTCTTGCCTTTTGGAGTTCCTCTTCTCGTTTTTCTTTCCCCCCCCCCAATAAGTATCATCTGTTCCATCCGCTAATTCCCCTCTGTCGCCGCCGCCTCGGCGATGCGTTGCATGTGTTCCCTCTTCGCCTCTCCGCTCTGCACGCGTTGCACAAATGCGCGCCGCGCCGCCTCATGCCTTTCCTCGCGCAACCACGTCAGATTCCCCCGCGTCTCCTCCCGCTCTCTCGGCGCGTACACGGCCTTTCCGAACTGCCAATCCATGTGATGCATGCGCTCCCACTCCTGCAGCAGCTGATCCCTGTGATCGGTTGGGAGGGCGTGCGCGAAGCCCCACTCGGGTTGCAGATCGAACCCCCGCAGCACTTCCCGGGTGTGGGCGGTGACGCCACACGTCTCACCCGCCCGCGCCGCCCGCACATGTGTGAGGATGTAATCCGTCACATGCGCCACGCTGCGCAGCTCGGCCCAATCCCTCGAGGTCGGGTGGAGCCGAAAGACGCCCTCCACCACCTCCCGAACAAGACGCGCGCGGAGGGTGTCCTCCTCCAACACAAAGTCCCCCAACACGCGCGTCTCCGGGAGGGCGGAGAGCGGCTTTCCCTCAAAGTCCAATCGGCGCAATTCGTACCCGTCGCGTTGCGTCTCGCGTTGCAGCACCTCCGTCAGCGTATCGCGCACAAACCCCCGCAACTCCGCCTCTCCCATCGCGCAGACGGCGGAGGTGAGGGCCGACCCCCACGCCGGGGGGATGTGCGGGGCGGGGGGGAGAAGTGGCCGTCGGTTCGGCGTGTTGGGGAGCCACGGCTGCTGCGTGTGCCACCAACGCCAGGCGTCGGCGGAGGTGCCGCGCGTGAGGCCGACGCCGTCGGGGTTGAAGCGCTCCGCGTACGGCATCGGGCGGTGGGAGTGGGAGTGGTCCCACTTGCTCAGACCCTGCGCCTCACGCTGCCAGCGGTGCATCTCACGATAGCGATGCATGTGCGGACGGCCGCGGCGAAGGACGTTGTGATGCTGTGATTTACGGCATAGGAGGGAAAGGCGGAGCATGTGCGGAAGTCTATAGATGACAAGTGGATAACAAACAATAACAATAAAATGGTAAAGATTTCTGATGAATACACTAATATATATATAATTATATATATATATATATATATATATATATATATATATATAATTTTGAAGATAATGTGAATACTTCTGTTTCCTAATTTCTTTTTTGTTTTGGATTTGTAAATCAGTGATTGTCACACAGTAATTAGACTGTGCACGCAGAATCACGAAAACCAACAACAACAAAAAAAAAAAACAATTTATACGAAAGTGAAACCAAACGAGAAAAAGAGAAGAAAAAAAAAGCAAAGATAACATTCGCATTTTTAGTTAAAAATATGACACAAACACTCATATAAACACACAGACATACAAAAAAAAAGAAGAAGCATCAAGTAAATCGAAAATGAAAATTTTAATTATTCATTTTCTAATTTTCTGCACTTTAAAATAAAATAAAAAGGATACACATATACATATATATATATATATATATATATATATATATATATGTATACATTTGTTGATCCTTGTTGCATTTATAGCAGGAATAAACTGCACTTTGTTTTACGAATCTTCTTGAATATAAATATAAATATATATATATATATATATATATATATATATATATACATATATATATATATATATTTTTTTTTTTTGCCCTTTCATTTTAATTTTCGTTTTCTATTTTTTTTTTTCAGTTCTTTTTTTCATAGGTGAACAAAAAAAATGAAAAGAAAAATAGAAGAAGAGTGAATAGAATAGGATATAATATACGTATGCTTAACTATTTGAGGTATCTAAGCTATTATGGCTTTCGTTTCTCTCTTTCTCTCGTTTTTATTTTTCTCATGGAAGACACAAAGAAAAAAATACATATAAAAATATATTTCTTTAGCAAACAAAACGTCTTCACTGAGAAATAAAATGAATAGAGCATCGCATTTTTTTTTTCCCTTTTAAATAATAATAATAATAATAAAAAACAATAAAAAAATCTTTTTCTTTTCTTTTCTTTTCAATTTTGCATATTATTATAAAGAAATATATATATATATATATATTCTTTTTTCTTTTCTTCTTTTTGGGGCTCTGTTATCTTTTCCTTTTCCCATTTACAAGACATTCCATTTTGTCCCTATTTTTCTTTTTCTTTTGTGACTTCGTTCTCCTCTTTTTTTTTTTTGTTCTTTTGTCGTTATCTCCTTTCCTTATATTTCTTGTTGTTATCGTTTCCATGTCGAGTTCGCCTTTTGGTTTGTTTGTTTGTTTTTAGAAAAGTCTTCTCTTTACTCTCGTTAAGATACGTTGCTCTTCGTGCGTATAATAAAATGAGGTGAGATGAGGTGAGGAAAGTAAACAAAAAGATGAAAAGACAAAACACACACATACACACACACGCACCAAAAAAAAAAAAAATCGTACGCCAACAATAATAAAAATAGTAATAAATAAATAAATAAACTACAACAATAACAACAAAAAATGCACAAAGACATCTCTTAAACAACATCAACAACAAAAGAAGAAATCACACAAATGAAGTTAGTAGAAGCCAAAACAAAAAAACACACAGAAAACAAAAAACCAACAATCGAAAAGAAAGCGAAATAAGAGTATATATGCCATTTTTTTTTTGTTTTTACGGATTGTGCGTTTTGTGTGTATGTGCGTCTGTGACTCTTTTTGTTATCTTTTTTTTTCTTTTTCTTTTCTCTTTCCGTTTTCCTCCGCCCCATCCCTTTCTTTCTCTTTGGGGATGTGCTTTGAACCATTGCGTTATTCCTCTTTTTCTTTTTCCTTTTCCTTTTTTTTTTTTTCCTTATGTGACGGTCCGTTTTATTCCTTTTCTACTTCTCCACGCAGTTACAAATCGAACGAATTAAACAAACAAACAAACAAACAAGTCGAACCAAACGATAACAACCCAATAATAATAATAAAGAAAGAAAGAAAGAAAGAAAAAGTACGAAAAAGAAAGAGATTGCATTGTCTGAGCGCATTACCGTTTACAAGTACAACTGATCCAACTCCTCAATGAAGTGTTTGAGTTTCGGGTTTGACTTATTCACGCGTCGCCACTCCCGCACCTGTTCCTCGGTTAGGAACTCACTCTGCACCATCGCGGCCACAAGGTCGGGGGTGATGTTTTGTAAAAACGTTCGTTGTCGAGTAGATCCCACACCCTCTAAAACGGCCTCCGCGGATAACTTAGTCACCGAGTGCTTCTTTTTCCACACGGAAAGTAACATTTCCCATAATTTGATAAAATCCTCCTCCCACTCATCCGCACACTCGTAGAGGACAATGAGAGCATCCAGGTAGTTCGCGGTGCGCGCGATTATCTCTTTTGCCACATTGATAAAATCGATATCCGGTATTTGCACCACAGCTTGAACAAAACGAGCGTAAATCTTTGGACAATCCTCCACAAGTCGCTCCGACACCACCTCCGTGAGGCACCACGCAAATCCGCGGCAGATGACACTCTTATCCCACACCCCTTTTGTGAGGGCGGTGAGAAAGGTGCTCTGCTCGCTCTCCTCTGGCGCCGTAATCGCCTTGAGGAGGATGACATAGACCGCCGTCATGCAACGCCCCTGCTCATTCTCCCCCGGCGCCACTTGATGCATTTGGGTGAGGGACCACTCCGTCGCCGGCGTCCCCTCCTGCATCGCGTCTCGGGCGATACTAAGAATATTCAGTCGAATCTCTCGACTCAAACTATCGGGTGGTCGTGCGAGGGTCATGAGTTTCTTTTCATCCTCGGAGAGGTGTTCCTCGCCGTGTTTGTCCCCTTGCGTGGGTGGGGGCGTGGGTGGGGGCGGCATCGCGTAGTTGCAGCCCGTCAAGTCGCTGTAACTCGTCACGCGTCGTTGTCCCGGGCTGTAGGAGCTGGAGACGTCTTGGTAACTCATCGCCCGTTTGTTCATTGGGGGGAGAAGTTGACCATTGTTGCGAGGATGGTGGGGGTAGTGGTGGTGGGGGTGGTGGGGGTTGTGGGGGGGATGGGACGGCGGTGCGTGTGTGGACTGAGAGGACGGCGGCGCCTCAGACGTTTGTTGCTGCGGCGGAGTCGGTTTCGTCTCCTCCACGGTGAGGAGTTCCGTTTCACGCGGTTTCCACCCATCATTTCGGCGATCATTAAGATTTTGGAGTAGGAAGCGAATACGATTCGAGTATTGCCTATTCTCCTGCATTTCCCCAAGTTTTTTCCATAGCTCTGGTTGTACGGTGGGGTGTTTTTCCTCATACATTTTTCCAACCACCTCCAGTAGGTTAACCACCACCTCCAGGTCCACATCTGTCGGTGAAGTTGTCAACTTTTCCGCTAAGATAAGTTCTATAATCCTTTGTGTGATGAGTGATTTAAGGAACAGTTCGCCGGCAAATTTAATATTTGTCACATTACGTTTTCGTACCTTTTCCGCTTCTTCCTCCGATTTTGGTGCAACCTTGCGTGCGTTATCAAACATTTGTTGACACTTTTCGACTATGGCCACACGTACTTTGCTCTTCTGCGCATTTTGCTCCCCCCGCGCAGAGCAATACTCAAACTCGAACATGGCAATTTGGTGACAGAGGCGGGCGTAAAGACCGGCAAAAACGGGCTCTACAAGCGCCTTTTCATAAATTAATCGCACCACATCCGAAACGACCTCGGGGTTGAGAATAATCTCCTCGGTAAGGATAGGCTTCACGAGGACATCAAAGTTGGATTCGGTGAGTTTGTTGAGTGTACTCTGCACCGTTCGCACCGCCCGCTCCGATGCGTCGATGCTCTCACGATCTTTCACCTTAAATGCATTCTCCGTCATGGTGAGCTTCTCCGGCACCACGGGTTTGTTCTTCTCGCTCCGCGCCGCCTGTAGAATTTGCCACAGGGAGAAGTCCTCTGACAAGCGCTTCGTCCAAGTGTCTCTGTACGCGAGAACATCGGGGAGCTTCATTATGCACGAGTTGCCAGCATATTTTGGGTCATTGCTAGTAACGCCTCGAGGCTTAAACAGCATGACGTATCCTTGCTTCCTAACTGTGAGGTAAACAAAGAACAAACACAAACACAAACAATGTGCACAAGGAACAATAAAAGAGCACACACACACAAAAAAAAACAGAAAGAGAGAAAGGAATGAATTATTGTTTACATTCTCATATACCAACGAGACAAAAGAAAAAAAAAAAGAAGCAACCAAACACAAAGAGGTGCACTCGAACAACAATACCATATATATATATATATATATATATATGTATATATATGTATATGTATATTAAAATGTTAATATATGTGTACAAACAAACATCACGCACACCAGAAAAAAACAAAAAAAAAGATCTATTCTTTAAAACACCAACACGCATAATAGAGCACAACCAGAAAGCGAATAGGACAACAAACAACAATCATGTTAGAAGCAACCAATAAAAAACAACAACAGTAAACCTGTGAATGTACACATGTAAAAACGACAACAACAACAGAAAAGCACTAAATCATCAGGCATTCACAAACGTGACAAAAGGGACTACCCACATAATCATACGTACCACACGAGCAGCACCGACTCACCACTTCATTTTCTGCTAAAAGAGAAAGGGGCAAAAAAGTTTTCCCAGAGAACACCGTGTAATGGGCTCCATCAGGGCATTTCGTGCTACCCGAGGCGTTCTTATCATCAGCTGGATGCTTCTTGCTCTGTCGCGCCCCTTTCTGTTTTGTAACACCTGAAACAGGAGTTTTCGCCTTGTGATGAAGCGGGGTGGATTCACCACTCGCATTGGAGGTTGCCGGTTGAAACGAGGCGAGTGTCATGGTGATGGGCAACTGCTCCTCTTCCCCACAGACAGAGCAGGTAAAGTGTGTTGGCACATTATGTTGTTTACTTTCCACCACTTTAAGAAATGCTTCGAGCTTGTCCCCAAAAGGTCCCTGTCTTGTCCACGCCACTGTTTTTTCCCCGCAGTCGGCGTGGTAAAGTTTCCCATACTGCAACGCGGCGGTAAAACAGTACGGCGCTTTTGCATCTTTACCAACGCGATTAAACCCGGCGTAATGCACTTCTGCCGCCATTAATTGCACAGCATTGGCCAATAACAACTCTTCCGTCGCCACGCGATCATCTGGGTTGCGGCGTCGTATATGAAGAAGCGTATTGTACCAAACCGCCTCCTCCCCATTTTTATCAAACCGAAGAAAAAGTTCCACACCATACTCCTCTCGCCATCTCAAGTATAGACGTCGCAGTGCCTGCACAACCTCCCCGGAAAGTTTTGCCATCTCACATGGAAGTGTACTCTGCGGCAAAAGATCCTCCCACAGAAAGCACGAGGTGGAGCCCTGTCTGCTATACAGAGAGGACAACACGCCCCCCGCACCTTTCATCTCCATCTCCTGCACTCCATCACTTTCTACCTCTAATGGAATGGGGTTTTGTGGAAGCGAGATTTGCAATACACGCGCGAGAAAACCCCCGGCGGAGCCTGCGGCAACCGAGAGGAGTTGCATAGGCGGGTAATACCGCCGACCAAAGCGAAGTCCCAACGTGGCGAGTGCGAAGGATGGGTGAGGCGCCACTCCCCACATCTCCAACGGGGCGTAACTTGGCACAATGTGTTGCCCATCATGTCGCATGCACGTAAAAAGTGGTACACAGCGACGACCCATAAATGCCACAAGCCGCCGCTGACACATACCCAACACAACATCCTCTATTGGCCTCTCCGTTTTCGCCGTCACGGCCCTTTGTGTGGGGGACTCCTCAGATAATGCGAGAGGGGAGCGGAGGGTGTGAAGAAGAAGCGGTACAAAGCGGCGCACGGCCACATCCTCACCCAAGTCCTCCCCAGTTGCCCACACACCCGACGCGTTCCATTGCGCGTGGGAATGCGTAAAGGTTCCATGCAACACCCGAAGAGGGACGGAGATGAATGTGCGAATAGACGCCCCAGAGGCGATGCAACACACCACCAAAGGCACTCCTGTCAGGGAGGACACCTCCACACGATGCCGCAAATGCACCGATGTGGAGGTGATGGAAAAGAGGTACAAAAAGTACGGCGCCGCGACCACAAGTGTTTCCTCATTTAACGTATCCATCCCCGACCGCACCACACGGGTGGCGCACGAGACGGAAATCCCTTCCAACCCCTTGTGCGACTCAAACGAAAACATCGGCGTCGCATCCGCCACCTGGCGCTGCTGCATACCCGCGTCATCGGTGGTATTCCCGTGAAACGCAAAGGTGAAGATCCCAACACGTGTGACAACAACGAGGAGATCATGCGGAAACCATTCATATGCCACGACGCAGTGCGAGGAGCTGTTGCGTTCCCTCTTGGCGCGTCGGGAGGCGTTCCTCGCGCCGTCGGAGGCGCCGTTTGGGTGAAAGCACAAACACACCCCGCCACTCACCCGAACGCGTCCTGTTCCGCTTCGAAAGACGCGATACACAAACAAATCCCGCGTCGCCCGCACACAAAGACGAGACATGGCAGGAAAGCTGTCCTCTGGCGCGATGTGCAAAGCCCATTTGGCGCCGCTAATGATTTGCTGCACGTCTGTCCCTGCGCCGGGCGCAACAGGACGCACCGCGACCTCCACCGCGAGAAGACTCTTGACGTGCAGAAACACGGCCCATGGAGTCGCCACGAGGAGGACGTTATGCGCACTCCAAGAGAGGGCGTCGGGGCTGTGCACACAGTTGCCATCAACGGAGGCACAACTCAACGCATCCACCGGCGCAGACGGCGCGGACGGGAAAGGGTCCGTCATCCTCCAACACGATACAATACTACAAGAATACAAAGAGAAGAGTAAAAAAAAACAAAACAAAAAAAAAGAGAGGGAGAGAGAGAGAGGGAAAAGGGTATGTATGGTCAGCAAGAGAAGAATAAAAACCTATACATGGAGTAAGAAGAAAGTAAATCAAAAAATAAAAAATAAAAATAAAACACAGTCATTCATGCATCCATACGTCCATAACACATACATTACCTCAAACACAAAGGAGCATATGATAATCTTCACACAAACACACGCTTGAACGATCATTTGCAAGTGTGACTCCATATGAGTACAAATTGAAGGATAGGTCAATATAAATATATATATATATATATATATCCGCGAAGAGAGAGAGGGAGGTGAAGACAAAGGAAAAAAAAAAAAAAAGAAGAGAAAACTTGATACACATAAAACCTTTTTTTTATTGTTTTGCCTTTTTTTTTTTCTGCTTCTATTTGTTGTGGAATCTTTTTTGTTTCTCCTGGACCCCAAATCATCTTCCGCACTCTTTCCTCTCCATCCTCAACAAAGAAATTCTTTGAAAGTAAAAAGGAAAAGTGGATTTACGTAAAATTTGGGACAACACTATGACGACATCGTACTCTAGCAGCATCAAAAGTGTCACTAATTTAGAGCCAACGTACACATACACAGGGGAAAAGAAAAAGTAGCATTTAGACAAAAAGAGCATTCATTACTCAGCTTTTCTCTTTTTTTTTTCTGTTTAATTTCTTCTTTTTTTTTTCTCTTTTATTTCTTTTTTACATGAAGCAGCAAACATTGCTATGCATCTCTAACAACAAACTCCACAGATCTTCAATACACACCAACACACACCGAAAGAATAACAACAAACAAGAAACAAATAACAGATAGCGTGAGTGTGTTTTTTTCATGTAATTTGTTTGTTCGTTTTTCTTATTGTTATTTTTTTTTTGCCTTTTTAAAGAAAAAAGAGCAATGTCAAACATCACTACATAAATATTTAATTGAAGTGTGCGATTCTTTTCCTTCGGGTAAAAAACAACAACAACAACAAGAAACAAACAAACAAACAACAAAACAAAAACATTAACTCAGACGTCATATATGTTTGAAAGAGACTCACGCGATTGCGGGCAGTACACTTGGCGATGTCTGATTTGGCGCCAGGGCGGCCGGTTTTTGCGGCAAAAATCTCGTCAAATCACTTTGCTGTTGTTGGGAAGTTTGTGGTTGTGGTTGTTTGACTGCGGGGAGGGTTGGGTATCCGTCTGGGCCCCCAACATCCGCATCCGCGTGCGTGGCGGCGGCCTCTTGTGTCTGTTTGGCCGCATTTCGCTTTTCCAGACTGTTTGCGCGAAGACGGCGGAGGAATGTGTCGTACTCATCCAATTCGTGTCGAAGCGGCGCGGCGAGTCCGTGCTTCTCCACAATCGATCGCAATTCATAAAATATCGGATTCATCAACTGTTTCATCTTTTCATATTGATGAATGCGTCGGACAAAGTGTTCATTCTGTTCGGTCAGCATCTTCTCCCGGTATGTCTCCGCCACCCCCGCCTCGACCTTCATGGAGGCGACGGTGTTCGTGAGGGCCGTGACTTTCTCCCGCTGCTGCGCCAACTCCCGCCGCAGGCGATCGCTCTCCTCCCGCATCGTCTTATACGAGGCATCCCCCAACGCCCCCTCATACCGCTCAATCGTCCGCTTCGCCGCGTTCAGCTCGACACGCATCTCCCGAAGTTCCCCGCGCAGGAGACGCTCCACGTCATCCCGTTCGCACCGCGCCACACCCCCGCGCTGCTCCGAGGCGAGGAGTTGTTGTTGAAGTTCCTCCACTTTGGTTTCCGCCCCACTCGCCCGCTGCGCCTCGGCGAGTTGGGCTTTTTTGTGCACAACGAGTTGCTTCTGCGTCTTGTCCCGCAGCGCGAGGAGTTCGTCGGTGATGTCCTGCACATGTCGGAAGTGTTCCTGTCGACGCTGTTCGAGTTTGGCGCCGAGTTCCTCCACCCGAACTCGAAGTGTCTCACGTTCGGCGTTGAGGAAAATCGCATTCTCCACAAACTCCTTTTCACGTCCGGCGTGGCGCACCGTGAGGCGTTGCAGTTCCTCATGCAGCTTGTCGTGATTGGCTGTCATGCGGAGGAGTTTTTCGTACAAGTCCCGCTCTACATCATCCTTCTGGGTCTTGAGTTCCTCCGCGTGGGCCTTAAGAGCGGTGAGTTCGGCGCGTAACTCGACGCAATCCGTGCGCAGTCGCTGTGTCATCTCATCGGCGTTCGACGCTATGGACTTCTTCTCCGCCAAGAGGCGCTCCTCCGCGGCGCGAAGGACGGCAATCGTCTCAAACGCCTCCCGTTCATTCTTCTCCGCGTTCGCCTGTAACTTCTGCAGGCGCTCCTTGAGACTATCCATCTCCGCCTTATGCAGCGCTTTGCGGGTGTACGCCTCATCGCTGACCGCGCGGAGCTCCTCCACGGTGCGCGTGAGGTCCTTCTTGAGCTGCTCCACCTCCCCTTTGAGCTCGACATTCACCTGAAAGTCCGACTGCTCCCGCTCCGTTGCGCGAGCCCGGTGCCGCTCCAGCTGCTCCCGCGTGTCGTGCAGCTCCTTGCTGGCGGCCGAGAGGCTCTTGGTGAGCTCCGCCACCTGCGCCGTGTGCACGCCCACCTCGAGCGAGAGCTGCCGCCGCTCCACCGCCGCCTCGGCGTGGGCGGTGTCGAGCTCCGTGTGCAGCGACCGCGTCTTGGCGCGCTCCGTGTCGAGCAGCGACTGCACCGCCTCGAGCTGCCGGCGCCGGTCCGTCGCCAGGTCGTGCAGGCGCGTCCCCTCCTCCCGTGCCGCCTCGAGCTGGGCGTTGAGGAGACTCACGAGCACGCTGCTCTTCTCCTCGTCGCGCCCTTTGCGGTCCAACTCGGACTGCAGGGCGCGCCCAACCTCGCGCTGGCGCTCCGCCTCCTCGCGAAGGACGTGCAGCAGCATCGCCGTCTCCGCGTCGGTGCTTTGGGGGTCGACACGCGCCAACACGCCGACCGGGTCCGACGCGACCTGCGCCTCGAGGGAGGCGGCGCGCGTCTGCCAATCCGCGAGCGCGCGTTGGGCTTTTTGGCACTCCGCGCGCGCAGAGAGAAGCGCGGCGTTTGTCTCCTCGTGCCGGGCGGTCTCCGCGCGGAGGGCGTCGCGCGCCTCGCGGCGGTTCGACTCGAGCAGCTGTTCCGTCTCGACCAGGCGGAGTTGCACCAGCTCGAGCTCATTCCCGAGCATCTCGGCCCGGCGCAGCGCGGACTCCTGCTCCTGCTGCATGTGCGACACGCCCTGCTGCATGCCGACAAGCCGCGCGCGCAGCTCCCGCGCCTCGGCGTCCTTCATCTCGAGCGCCTCCTGTAGTTCGTACTCGCGGTGCTCATAGGAGAGGCGAAGCGCGCGCTCGACAATGGCGCGCTGAATGTCGAGTTGGCGCTGGCGGTGCTGCTCCATGGCACGGCCCCACTCCTCATCGAGGCGTTGACGCGCCTCCGCCTCAAGTCGGCGTAGGCGGTCTTGCTCATCGGCAAGCTTGCGCAACTCGGCCTGACGCGCTTGTTCGGCCTTTTCGGCATCATTGGCGCCTCCTTTCCTCTTCGCAGGCATATCCAAACGGCGTGAAATGTATGCCTTTTCTGTGTTTTTTTTTTGGTTTGGTATACCTTATTGTTTTGCTCTTTTGTTTATGCGTATGTAAAGACTATAACGCAATACTATCGTAGCCTTTTTGTGTGGGTATAGAATATAGCATATGGAAGTAGAAGAGAATAGTAATAATAATAAATGAGTTACAAAAACAAATAAACAAAAAGATAAACACAAACACACACAAAAAAAAGAAAACACGTGAAGATGGACCCACAAAAAAGGATAATAGAAAAAAAAAAAGATAATTATTTTAAAAAATAATAAAATGTGCGTGCAAAAAAAAAAATGAGAAGCGTATCTTCTGCAAATACAAACACACTCTAAACAAAAAAAAAAAAATAGTGAGTAAAATAAACCACACAAAAAGTTAAAAAGAAAAAAAGAACTTCTTATTTTTCTGTCAACGTATTGTGAAAAACTTAACCCAACAAAAAAACCCTCTAAACCCAAAAAATGTATATCAAAAAAAAAAAAAAAAGAACTAGTAGAATAAACCTTAAAGTATGTTCAAACAATTACCCTCTCCTTTCTTTACACTTATTCAAAAAAGAAATAAGTTTGTGAACACTTATTTTGTTCCCTCTTTGCTTCGCTTCGCGTTGCACAATTGGTAGCGCCCATTCCGTCACGTCTCGACAGTTCGCCACTAACGCCGCTCCCATCGCGCGAACCTCCACACACGCCGCCGCCGTGCGTTCGACGGAGGCGTTTAGTAAACACACCATTTGCATTATTTCACTCCCAAACGGGGACGCGTTTCGCGGGATTTGGTGTCGGGCACAATGAAAGAGATGACGAGGGGACGCGGCGAGTTCGTTTGGGGTGACAAAAAATGTTGAAAAAAGACATCCGCCGGCGGCGATGGATGTCGTTTGGTCGCGAAAAAGGCGGCGTTTTGGGGAATGAACGGAATGAGAAAAATGGGAATGTCTTTTCGGTTTGTGTTCAAACATCACTATAAGTGTCGATACACACGTCGAGGGGTTTGTCAACAACGCAAACAAACAAAAAAAAAAAGGAAAAAGAAAATAAAAAGAATGGATGAAAAAGTAATATAAAGATGTGTAATATATATATATATACATTGTTGTGCTATTTCAGAAACAAAAAGGTTTATGGAATGCAAACAAAGACAAAACAAAATAATTTATCTCACAACAGGTAAAAAAAAAAAAAGAACATACAGAAAAAAAAATAATAATTGAAATAGCCATTGGGATCGGTTGGTGTTTTCATTTTCAAATAAGTCTTCTCCTTCACCTCTCTTCTCACTCACTCACCCTCTCATTTCCAAACGAACAGCAAAAACTAAATGTAACAAAACAAAACAACACCAACCAACGGTACAGAAAAATATATTTTAGACAAAAAAAAAAGACAGAGTGCGTATACAAGATAAGTAAAAAGACAATTGATCTGTACAATGAATCTTCTTCTTTTTATCCTCAAACTATTTTTATTTCTTTTTCATTTGCTCTGTTTTTTTTTTGTTCTTTTTGTCTGCTTCAACGCATTCGAACTTCTTTACACGTACTCCACCAGTTTCTTTTTATTTCGTTTAAAAAGAAATTTCTATAATATTTCCCTTTTCCTTTTGTTTTCTTCTCTTTGCTTTCTCTCATTGTACGATTTCATCCTTCTTTGTGGTTTCCTTTTTTTTTTTTGTTTTTCCTTTAGAGGAACGAACCCCATCATGAAGTTCGATGTGCCTCTTCTTCTTTTTCCACTTTTGTTGTTGTTGTTGTTGGGGATTTCTAGGAGAACAGAAAAAAAAAAAAAATATGGCAACCCAAAATGCAAAAGGGTTAAAAATGTGTCTATAACGGAAGAGGGAAACGAACGGAAAAAAAAAAAATCAAAAAAACATATACACAAAAAACACACGGAGAACGAAAAAAAAAACGTAATGAAAAAGAAAAAAGATATACACCTCTTACTCTTTTTCTTTCTTTCTCCCCCTTGTTATATATATATATCTCATAACGTTCAACGACGGAAGTTGTTACTCAGCACGGTTTCCACCTGCGCGAGGATTCCGGTGTGGTCGACGACAAACGGCTCCGCTGTTCCATCGGCGTGGATGTAATACTTCTGCCCCACATTATGCCGCCGGTCGCTTTGCCAGCGAATGTCCATCAACGTGTTACACACCACCTGCGAACGGAGATTGGAGAGGCGAAAGAGTGTAAAGGTTCCCGATGGATCAGGAAACACCTTTCGTACATACACAAACTTGGTATCTGTTGGAACGGAGGTTTTGTTGCGTTGGTGGATGTACGCCGCGTGCACCGCGGCCGGGGTGAGTCCCTCCGCCCTAAGTCGCGCGATTTCACTCACAAATCCCATCACACTCTTCAAAACCCCACCAAGGTAACGCTGCGCCTCCGCGACACTCAGCAGTCGAACATCCTCGTCGTAAAAGGTCTGCACATGGGGGTGGGGTTGACTTCGGTTGGTGCTCTCATTGTTCATGCACGGCACATAGAGGACGAGTTTGGAGTGGATATCCACCACCGCCGTTCCGACCCCCGCTTCGGTGGGAAACACGGCGCCATACCGCCCGGGTTGCAGGCAGTAAAACATCACCACCGTCTCCTCATTGGCGAAGGAGTAGAAACGCACCCAACCGCCACTCAAGAAGTCATCTACAAAGCGCTGTCGATTTTGCTCCTCCCGCGGAAGGGCGAGGAAGGCGCCGGCGCCGGCCAATCCGCCCGTTTGTGGCACCGCTTTGGGGCCGACGGGGAGGTTTGGGGCAGAAATGGGAATATTGGGGGCAGTAATGGGGAAATTTGGGGCCGCAGGTCCTCTACGCGGAAGCGGTGGACCGCCGCGCGCTGTCATGCCGCCCATTGAAGGCTGTCGCAAAGTCGGGGAGGGCACGACGGGTGCGTTTGGCGAAGTCAGAGATGTGGCGACGACGGGATTTGGCGGAGGCGTGCGAACGGGTTTGTGCGTAATGACCTCACGCGTGGCACTGTCCGCCCGACGCGCCGATGCACTCCGCGGGACACGCGATTGTCTGGGCATATCCATCGGTTTCGTGGCGTTTTCGGCTCGAATGACAATCACCCCACTCTGCTGCTGATGTTGTTGTTGGTATAGTTGTTTATCGGGTTGTTGCAGACTTCCTTCTCGGGCTGCGCGTCGCTGGGCGGCAATACCAATGATTTCGCCCATTTCATTACGTTGGAACACCTTATTCACGCCATCCTCCTCCTCCTCTGCCTCATTTATTTTTTCTTCCCCTCCTCCTCCTCCTCCTCCTCCTCTCCCTCTTCGTTCGTTTCCCTTCTCTGTTTGGGTCTCCAATCGCCCCTTCTTGAGTGGCGGGGAGTCCACTTCTATGATCCCCTTCAGTTCTGCGGAACTGCGTGGCTGTGCGCGCTTCTCCACGCGTTGCTGCTTCGACAAACGCACCTGTGGCGGTAATTCAAAGGAAAAGCTCCCACTCGATCTCCCACCACTGCTGCCACTGTTACTGTTGCTCCGTCCCCGCGTTTTGCGTGCGGCCTGTGCGGAGGATGCCGGTGCCTTTGTTCCCCATTCGTGCATTTCAGGAAATGAGGCGTCGCGGTGCTGCAACACCATCGCTCCAACATCCTCCGGTGACGGGACATGTGAATCTCCGGTTGTAATGCGACCACCTGAGGAGGCTCGTCCGATAGAGCTTCGCCCCGATGGGCGGCCACTATGGCGTGGCGGTTTCGCATCATCGGGAAGTTGCACCTCGAGTAGACTGCGCCGCTTTGGCATCGTGTCATCGTCCCAGAGCATGGTGTTCATGCGGGAGGAGCGACGCGGGGATGGGGTGAGGCTAGGGCCACGACACATAAGGGAGTGTGACTGCAGCTTTGCCGAGGATGTAAACTTTTTGGTGCACGTTACACAAATAAAGTTGACATCCTTGAAGCGACCTTGATAGGCACATTTCATACAAATATCATAGTCACACTTGTAGCAGCGAAACGCGGGGGTCTCCACAGTTATTTTTAAAATACCTCTATCGCAAACGTTACAATCAAATCCATTGTATCCATGCGGCATGGCGGTTAATTTTGTCATGCTGTGATTATTCATACATTTAAAGTCCTCAATCACACTGTTCAGCTCTCGTGGGAGTGACACCACAGGACGTAGCGACCACCGCGTGGCTGTCTCGCGTCCTGGGTAGACCACAGCGTACTTATCCGGGGAGGCGCGCACAATTTGTGCCTGTGTATCATCCCTTGGGGAGGTATTTGGGGGCTCCACGAGCATCACACTGGATTGCCGCTGCGAGCGCGAGGAGCGACCGCTCTTTCCCTTCTCGCCCGTCCCAAACTCCGCCGTCACGAGAACCTCACTTCCGCCACGTCGGTGTCGACGGGAAAGGCGTTGATTTTGAATCATCACACGATGTCGCTTTTCATCGTCCTCCAAGGCGTGCCGAGAGTCCGCCTCACCGCGGGAGAGTTTTAACACTTCCAACAGGACGTGAAGAGTTTCGTGATGCTCGAGGGCCAACTGTGCGCGTGTGCGTTCCTCTGTAAGCACGACGCGTCGAATACCATCGGAAAGCACAACATCGGCCGTCTTTTTCGTTGCAGGAATGGGCAGATTCTCCGCCACACGGCTTAAGGAACGGTGGGCCAAGGTATGGTGTGAAGGGGAAGCGCTGCGGTCCAGTAAATTGAGTTTCTGCAATAAGGAAAGTGGACAGGAGAGAGGGCGGCGACTCCAAAGAGGGTGTTCCAGTACCTCTTGCAGCATTGCGCGCTTGGCGGGGTCACGGTGAAGAATGTGACTGACCAATCCACACAACTCCACGTCACCGGACCAACCAGGTGGCCAACTCCACGCGGCTCCAGCTACAGCATTAAAGAGTATCATGGTTTTTTGATTCTTATCCATATTGGAAGTACCTTCCTTTTCCATGGCTCGAACATATGGATTCATGCGAGTTAACATGACATACAAAACCACACCCACACTCCATGTATCCACCTCCTTACCATACTGCAAAGGTTGATGGCCATGCGAGTTGGTCATGCGTTTGTATACCGCTTCAGCAATTTCAGGTGCCATGTACATGGCTGTCCCGGCGACTGTTTTTCGGGGCTGTTGGTCTGCCATGCGACTGGAGAGACCAAAATCTGTGATCTTTAGGTTTCCCTCAAAATCAAAAAGGAGATTCTGTGGTTTGAGGTCACGGTGAATGCAACCCTTTGAGTGCATAAACGCAATGGTATCAATAAGTGCCCAACCAATCCATAGTATTTCCGGCACATTGAGTCCATTTTGGGCAATCACATCATGTAGAGAGCGACTCGCGCAGCACTCCATTACCACATACGCCCGTTCATCGTCACGTCCAGCGGCAATAAATTTCACCACATTCGGATGTCGCGAAAAGTGACTCATGAGAGCAACTTCTTCCTTTAAACGACGCCAATCCCCCTCGGACATCTTCTTTGATGACGCCTTGAGGGCGTACAACTCCCCACTGTTTGAGCGAGCTGAGTAGACGCGACCAAATCCACCCTTTCCCAGAAGACTTGTCGTGGTGAGTTGAAGACCATCCTCCTCAAAGGAGACGACCATATGCTCCAGTGGTTGTTGCGCCTCCTCCTCCTCACTATCCGCGTCGCGACGGACGTGGCATTTCTGAATGTAAGGCGTCTGGACCAAATTGGTGGCCAAGCCAGCAATGCCTGGAGTATGGGAAAGATCTCGCGGCATCGACACGGCACCGCGTGAAGGTGTTGCATAATGTCCAGCCGCTGTGCGAGACTTGGACGACATTTTCACTCTTCTTGTACACAGACTCTATTCCTTTATGTTTTTTTTTTTCCTTCTGCCGTTGTGGATCTTCACGAATGTGTGTGTAAATGTTTACACACACACACACACGATACGTCTGTCTCCTGTACTCTTCTCGCTTCCTTGTTGCTTGAAGGTGATAATGTTGGTTTCGTTGTCTCCGTTTACTTCTTTTTTTTTTTCTATGCCACGGGGATTCTCGTTCTATTTTGCTCCCTTTTTCCTCCCTTCAATATATAAATATGCCTTCTCTTCTTTCGCTTGTTTGTAGCCTTATCGTTTGTTCTTGTGTGATGTTCTTAGGTGTGTATGTGTGTATTTGTGTTTCCCTTAGACGGTAGCTGCCTCCGCAACAGCAAAATCTATAACTTTGCGGCCGACAGACAAGGGGGCTGCTTTCAAACCCGTGCTGTAAAACCAAGTAAACAAAAAAGCAAAAAAAAAAGCACACTAACAATAAAATCAATCTCTTCACAAAGATTCACACACACAACAAGTAAAAAAGTATAAATTACATCTAAAAGTATACATATATATGCTTTTCATTATTTTTAAGAAGAAAATAGCAATAATAAGCAAAAGCGATATTAAATTCATTATTAACATTAGAGCAAAGCAAATATCGAACGATTCCCGCCATATGAACTCGACAGACAGACGCATCCAAGGGCTTTACACGGGTTGTGGCTCCTTTTCATTGCCCCCTTTTTCCCCAACTTGTTCTTTTTCTTTTTCCGCCGCCGCCTCCTTTACGCGTTCGATAATGTCCTCCGTTTGCTTCACAGGCACTGGTTGGGTCTTGACGGCGGTGTGTATGCACGCTATACCCCCTGTAAGATTCTGATACCGCACAAAACCAAATCCCGCATCTCGTATCATGGCTGCAAAGGTGTCCTGATCCGGAAAGGCGCGAATGCTGTCGACGAGGTATTGATAACTCTCACGATCAGAAAGAAGTGATCCCGCCTGTGGAATGACCCCAAAGGACCACAAATCGTACGGAACACTCAACAGCGGACACGTGACTTTGCTGAACTCGAGAATATTTAACACACCACCCACCTTAAGTACACGATAAGCCTCACGAAGTGCCTTGGGTCTGTCACTGAAGTTGCGAATACCAAAGGAGACGGTGTAGCTGTCGAAACGCATGTCCTCAAATGGGAGTTCCTCACCACTACCGAGGGTCCATTCAATATCCATGTAGCCTTCCCGCAAAGCGCGCGCCTCGCCTTCGCGGAGCATTTTCTCATTAATATCGAGCACAGTAACGTGCGTTGGGTGACATGGAGAGGGGCTGAGGCCAAAGGACTGCTCCGCCACACGTACCTCATCCATAATACGAAACGCAATATCACCTGTGCCACCCGCCACGTCAAGGAACTTACCGCCAGGGGTGGGTCGAACACAATCACGCACAAAGTGTCGCTTCCAAAGGCGGTGTACACCTAACGAAAGGACATCGTTCATCATGTCATATTTGCTCGAGACGGTGTCAAATACCTTCTTGACGTACTCATCCCCAAGACCCATGTTGCGGTGTAACTTACTGCAACGAAACATTTTTTTTTGTTTTTGTTTTCGTCTTTCCTATTTCGAAAAAAATAAAAACTGTGGTAATAAAAATATGGCTCGCACAGACACACCAAAAAAAGGAAAAAAAAAACTTTTTAAAAAGATAAGATTTTGAAATTTATTATGTTGAGTATTACCTTGTGATTTTTGATGTATATTCGCTGAAATGATACGGCCAGATTTTTAAAAACAAGTGCTTAAAAACTACTACTAACTACACAAAACAAGCACAAATATAAACGACCATAAAAACGAAAAAAAGGAGATGCATAAACAACAACAACAACAACGGTAAATAACAATCATTTGAAGATAGCATGAAAAAATAGCAAAAACATTACGTATTCTTTCTTCTTTTTATTTTCTTTTCGAGAGAAGTTACTTTCATTTATCCGTCAAAATGCACCAAACGCACACACACCGCTCAACAAACGACATGAACTCTCACTTATAACTTTTTTTTTTTCTTAAAGTGGTTAACTTCAGTAATTCTATGAAAAAAAACATATAGATCTATGACGTAATATATACATACATATATATATATATATATATATATATATATATGTATGTATATATATATATTAGCATAAAGGCAAATCATGCCATCTCGATTCGCCCCTCAGCGTCACCGACAATAATTCGTTCATACTTGCTCCATACAGCACAGGCCGAGATGTTCGGATACCCCTCATAGTTTATGACGTTATTATACGGAATATGGCGCGCCAAATTACCAGGCAGTACGCGTTGCTTACCAGTCTTTGCCACCACCGCCGCCGCATTCCTGGCAGAGAGTGCCGTCACAAATCCCCGTGATCTCTCATTCCCATTTAACAGCGACACATCATCGTCATCATCAAACTCTTCTATACTCTCCTCCGCGTCACTCGTTTGGTTGTCATTCTTTGGATCACTACGACTATGAGGTCGCCTCCTCTTCTCCTCCTCGGTGCAACGCAGCTGCTGCAATGACGACACCGCCTCTCTTCCCTGTCGAAGCAATCCACTCGTGTCAAATAAGAGCAATGAGTTGGATGACACGTGTGGACAGGCGAGGAGTCCCATCGCCTCCGCCACCGCAAGTCGAGGAAGAGGAAGATGAAAAGTGGCACTCGACCGCACCGCATCATGGCACTGCACTGTCGCAAATGGACACATCTCATTCGCCCCAATACAAAGCCCTTGTACTTCCCCTGCGTAGTTATTCAGCCAAACCGTGCCGCGTGTGTTCGGGTGGTAGGAGGGGTGAAGGCGACAGATGGAGGCGGCGGTTTGATGTATGGAGACGAATTCCTTCGCAAAGCGCACATCCCACAACTGCACCGCACCCGATACTGTGCCACAGAGCACATTGACCGGATCCTCGCGACACAAAAAGGCGACCGCACTTAAAGGTCCGGTTCCATTTCCGCCATGTGTGGCACCGGAACGACTACCCGCAGGACTTCCATGGCTCCCCCCACTGTGGGTGGGATGTTGTTGACCAATACTGTACGCACGGGCAAAGAGTCCCGTACATGGGGTCACCTTTCCACTTCGTCGATCGAGCCAAACTGTGAGACCGGAGGAGAGCGCCGCGAGCGCGAGTTGCGGCGTCACACAAACCACATCACTCGCGTAACTTCGTTCCCCGTTTGCGCTGTCGGGGAGTGTCAGGCGCTGCTGCGGGGCACTCGTCGTCTCATCGACCTCCTCCAAATCAAAAACATCCACCACAGGAGCACTGTGGTAGCCGGTGAGGAGGTGCAGCGAGGCGGCGAAGAACTGCGCGGAGGAAAAGGCAAAACTCGCACTCGGTCGACTCCCATTTGGCGGTATGGCGGCAATGGACACGATGGGTTCCGCTTCACTTGAAATCGTTTCATCCATCAACCAATCCTCCGTCGCATAGGTCGTGAGGCGCCGGGGTTGGCACACCACGGCGAACTGTTCCTCCATATCGAACACGATATCCTTCACCGCCGAGACAACCGGGGTGGGATTGGGGTTGGGTGGCACAATAGTACGCAATGATTCGCGTCGAAGGGATTTGAAGTGCCATCGCTGGGCGGTCGCCACAGTGCGGGCGGGCCAAAGAAGTGTGGCGGCGTGTTGGGGTGTGTGTGAGAGTCCTAAACGCGTCGCATCTACCGGGGCAACGGCACGAGAAGCAGGAGAGGTAGGAAGCAGGCGAGAAAGAATGGCGCGCTCGAGGAAGAAGGGACCGCTTGTGCGAAGCGCCGCAGATTCCCGCGCGCGTTGGAGGAGACATCGAATGTCATGCGTTCCCTGCGCCGCGCGGTCATCCTGACGCGGTCGCTTTCGAACAGACATTAAAAAAGAAGTTAATAAAGCAAACCAACAGTAAGCAATCACAGACAATATATATATATATATGGAAAGAGTATTCAGAAATACCCTTTATTTGCACCCATGCAAAATTATTAATCATAGAAGTAGATGAGACAAAAAAAAAAAGACAAAAATCAGGTTGGTACAAAAGAGAGAGTAGCAACAGCAAGAGGTATTCTTAGTCCAAACTAAGAGGAAAATACATGTATTTGCAAATACCTGTAAAAATATTTTTAACAAAAAAAAATGTTTTTTTTTTTTTTGTATTCATACACATCAGATCTTCAACCACTTTTCATTTTTATGTTATTGCACTGAAGCACAAAATGATAAAAATCTAATCTAAAACATGAACGCTGCGCTGAATCAAGCGTGTCGTTACGTTCCTTTTTTTTCTTTTGTCTATGTGTATTGGTCATAACCTTTCTTCTTCTTTTCTTTTGGTTCCTTTCCATTCACTCACTCTCTCTTCTTCTTCTTCTTCTTTTTGCTTCTTCTCCTGTCGTGCCAGATTGAGGAGTACATTTAAAACCATAATGTCTGTACATTTTCCCGTAGCACCATATGAATTTTTTCCCGCAGAACACTTTCGAGTCTCTCGCGCAGTTCCTCACTTAACCCATAGGCCTGACTAAACCCCGCCGCCAGTTCCTCTGGCTTGTCGCCTTTATGCACACCAATGCGTCCTGTTCGTCCGCTTGGCAGATCCACATCCACATACAGCAGCGGTTGCTGCTGTTCCCGCCGCAGTTGCCGTGTCTCCGCCCGCAGATGAAACGGTTCCACCACCGTCGGTTGAGGCGGACCACCACCAGCAGGATCCTCCGTACTGCCTCGAAGGGTTTCCTCGAAGGAATGCCGAGTTTGTCTTCGCCCCTGAATCATTCGTCGCACCGCCTTATCAAATCCTGGCGCAAGTGGAGCAAAGGAGGATGAGGTGAGGGAATGGGGTTCGCCTTCACGTCTGCTGGGGTCAATGGAAACACTCGCATTGGACGGTTGCGTCTCCTCCATACTGAATGGTGCGGTTGTGGTCCCCATGACTGTTTCGCTCTCCTTCTCAGTATGGTGAACATTTCCATCATTGCTGTTGTTGTTGCTGTTACTACTAAAAGGTGCACGGGTCCACCATGCGAGGGACTCACGATTGGCATGAAAACGAGCCGTATGAGGGGCAAAAGTACACTCCGCCATTTCCAGTTCTTCTCGCGTTTTGTAGGCTATTTGAATCTTTCCTGTCCCCTTTGGTCGTATTGTTGGACGGAGACGACGAGTTTCCTTATTGATTACCGGAGAAAAGGTACACTCAGCAAGCGGATCATATGTGGTTTTCCTTGCAGAAGTAACTTGAACATCCACACACGGCTGCTCCGTGCTGCTACTTGGACCTAATGAGGTACTTCCGATACGCTCACAGCCACTTTTACCACTTACACTCGGACTAGAAGGGGGCGGGGAGTTTTCGTCGGTTGTTTGATGCATCGACACACGATAGGACGACGGATCCACACCTTCATCTCCACTGGGATTTTTACCATGGCTCTTGTAGTTTTCCCCTTTGCTATTCTTCCTGCTACTTGGGCTGTGGGTGTTTTCCCGCCTTGTCTCCATGCGTGGGAGAGGATGAGTGTTCGGCATGGATGCGGAGTCGGGCTGCTGAGAAGCGCTTCGCCGACGCATAGTGGGGGCGTCGTTTTGCACCGTCTGTGCCTCCGTTGAACTCCGCATAGGTGTGGCCGGAAGCCCCGCACGCAAGACGGCTGTGAATACCTTTGCAAAACGATCATACCCCACACACCGCACCCCACCCGACGCATGGAGGCCGAGGGCGAGGAGGAATTTGTCCACAACAGTGGTTTCGGTGTGGAGTCCGAGTTTTCGCAACGCGTCGTGAACGCTGTGGATGGGCATTTCCCCCGTTCCCACACCGGCGTGGGTGCGCCAGAGCTCCTGTACGCGTTCCCGCACAGTCTGTTGCTGTTGCTGCTGTTGCTGCAGTGCGGTAGTATCCGAGGCGAGGTGCTGGCTGCGTGCATTAATTGCAGGGCGGAATGTCTCATTCGGGTCCACATGGGGAGTGCGTTTTGACGTTTTTGGAATAAAAGCGCATTGACCCGCGTCGGCATGAGAACGGCGGTTTGTGCATGGCTTAAATGTCTCTATTTGTCGCCGCTCTGCTTCCACGCGGGCAATGAGTTGTTGGTGGTGTATTTCGCGCCGCGCAATGTCATGTTGTTGGCGCTCCTCTATGGGAATGCAACCATTCGCTAGGCGACGACTATGACGATTGATTTTTGGCTTGAAAGAGGTCTCCGCCCCAAATCGGTCTTCATGTGACATGCGTGTCTTCACAGTCCTTGTGCTTACTTATTTGTTGCTCTTCTATTCTCAGCAGAGATAGGCATAAAAACCAAAAAAAAAGAAAGAAAGAAAAGAAAAAATGACATGCTAATGTATCTGTACATAGAGCAAAAATAAATAAAAACAATAACAAAAAAAAAAGTAATAATAACAATGCACCATAGCAACATACTTTTCTTCTAGTTTTGTGATCTCTGAGTTTTTGGGTATTTAAATATGATGTTCATTTTAGATTTAAACAAAATAAATTATTACTCTTCACTTCAACCGTGTTTATACGAGGAATTATATAAAAATATATAAATATATAAATATATATTTATATATTTTAATGCATTTTTTTTGTCTTTGTTGTGACTTTAAAAAAAAAAAAACACATTTTCTTTTCCAGGATTGTCCCTATCGGTGCGATTACTTCTTCAGGAACGTTTTTTTTTTCTTTTTCTGACTCAATGCATGCACATATATATATATATATATATATATTTATACATAAATATAAATATATGTACACTTCATAGGCTCAAAAAATAGATCCAGAAAATGATCCAACGAGACAGCTAGGGTATCCAACGAGGTGATCCAAAGTGTAACGCATGTCATTCTGCGTCTCTGCGACCTCCTCGAGGAGTGCAACGAACTCCTCACCGCATTTCGTTATGAGCGGCCCGTGCGAGCGGAGAACATCTGCAAGAAGGCCCTGCGCGAGGTCCACATTCTCTCGTCGACGGAGCCATGTCACGACAAACTGCAAAAGTCCCCTCAGACATCCCTTCATGCGTTCGAGTTCCTCCTCCGTGTATATCCCACCATCTGTGTAATCCACGGCGCGTTTCAATTCGAGATCCATACTCTGTGCGCTCCTCAACGCGAGGAGGTGCGTCATCAGCGCGTCGTGCTCACCCATCATGAGCATGTGCTGCACCGGCGTCAGCGCAGCGAGTGGGGCATCCGCCATATGTGACCTCTCCGCCACGCCATGGCCATTCGCGTTGTTGGCCGAGGCAACCACGAGGAAGGTGGGCCGCAACTCCTGTGTGGTGGGGAGGAAGAAGGGGACATCGCGTTTCTTCGGGGGAAGAATGGGCTGATTCTTCTCCTTAATCTGCTCAAGTACGGTGAGGTTAAACCATGTCGATCGCGGTACCCCGGCCAGGCGCAAACCGCCCGAGACAATACTGTCCAATCGCGCCCACAACTCCTCCGCCCGCCGACGCTGCAGGAGGGCCACATCATGACGCGCATCAAATAGCACCGCTCCGTCTTCTTCATTTTCCTCTCCTTCCTTCGTTGTGGCGCGTGGGTTGTCGTCACCCTCGTTGTTTTCCTCGTCCTGCTCCTTTTTCCTCTGTTCCTTGTCGGTGTCCTGGTCGTCCTCCGCCTCCCCGTGAGCTGTGGGGAAGTGCAGAAGGGGCAAAGACTCCGTTGCCCGTTCCCTTGGGTTGGATGCCACCTCGGGGACAAAACCGTAACGGAGATTATTGGACCAGAGAAAGGACCCCCGTTCCCCGGAGTGGGTGGAGACGAGGAAGAGGGCATCTGGGTGAAAGCTGAGGGACGTTGCGGGGGCGGTAAATTGGTACTGTCCCACACAGGCCGCGGCGGCGAGGTCCCACACAAGTAACGCCGCATCCCCACTCGCAGAGACAATGTAGCGATGGGAATCCGGGGCAATGGCGAGGGCTGTGATGGGACCATTATGTCCATCAAACACACGAACAGGGGTGGCGAGCTCCGTAGGGGTAAGACCCATATCCGGATTGCAATGATACACACGCAGGGTAAAATGTTGGGCGACAATAAAAAGGGAAGAAAGTTGATGCATGCAAGATTTATTCATTGGACATCCGGTTTCAATGATCGCACGAAGACGGCAATTGAGAAGGTCCCATAATTTAATACGGGAATCCAATCCGGCGGTGACAACGATGGAATTTCCACATGCCACTTCCACACATTCCACAGATGCCAAATGCGCCAAATCCTCCTGTAGCGATTCGTCAAAGAGTTGTCGAATACTGCGATTTTGAACATTAATAATCGCCACATTACCGCTCGAATAGCCAACAACGGCAAAGTTCCCACAATCACTCATCGCCACCGCCCGAGCAGTGTGGGAGGAGGTGGAAATGCCACTCAGTTTACTCTCCATTGCTCTTGTATCCATCCGCCACCCACACATCTGCGCGGAGGCCTCATGTAAGGAGACCACACTGGCCCATTGATAGTTCCGCGCCGTGCAACTCGATAGGGCAAACGCCGGAGGGAGTTTAAGTGCCTCCCGACTCATTTGCTTTTCCCGCCCACGACGCCCTAATTTCCCCTGTGATAACTCCCATGATGCGCGATCGGAGAAGACATGCGTCACCCGCAACGCGCGGTCTGTGCCGGCGGTGAGAAGAAGGTCTGTGTTGTAAAAGCGGGCGGCGGTACAACTTCCCATGTGACCCCGTCGTTCCCGCACCAACGCTCCGCAACCATCGACGGTGTCAAAGCGAAACTGTAAAAGCGCATTATCCGCTCCGGCCGTTATGATCGCCGCCGTCTCAGCTGGAAGGGGAATAATTGAATGCACCGCATCTGTGTGCGGCGTCTCCAACGCCTCCGCCTCGGTGGCGACCTGTTTACTCCGCGTCAACACCCCTTCCAAGGCGCGGCGTTCCAAATCCCATAACGCGACCGCCCCGTTACTCGTGCCGCTCACCAACATATTCTTATCCACCCGAAAGGCGAGGGCGGTGATGGCCCCCTCACTATGCTCAAACGACATAATCTCCTTATTTGTGCCAAAGTTAAAAACCACAACGCGACCTCGACTTGTACCATAGGCAATGAGATCCGTATACGCACTTGTGGCGAGTGAGAGAATCGGTGTCCCCGACTCCCGTGTTTCACACCAAAGACAAACCCCTGTTTTAAAGTTGAAGAGTTGCAACGACCCCTCCGCGGTGGCGAGGAGGAGTTTATTGGTGTACCCGACCGGAAGCAAAAGGGCCGTGACGGTCGCACTGTGCTGCACCAGAAAGGCCCCGAGCACTTTGCCCGTCTTTACCTCCCGCACCACCACGCGCTTGTCGTGCCCGACACAAAAGAGGAGTTCATCGGCGGCGGTCATGAGTTCGACCGGACTTTGTGTGATGTCATTGTGTAAACACGTCCAAAGGGGTTTGTGGTGACTGAAGGCGTGCACACGGGGACCCTCCGCCACAAAGCGGTAACGCCCCGACTGCGCCACGGCACGAACGCGGTGTAGGAATTGGGGACCGCCGCGTAACATGGAGATTTCCTTTCCGCGGAATAGTTGAAAGGTGCGGCCGGTGGCGACCATTAAAACGGGGGCGCCGTAAAGCGTGGTGCTGCTGATGGGCACCTCCCCACACACACTTCCCACCACACGAAAGGGGGAAAAGATTTCCATTGAGTTATTTGAATGTATTCCCCTTTGTTTCTTTCTTTTCCTTTTCTCAATTACGCTTTTCGTTTTCTTCTTATTTTTTTATTTTTTATATGTTCTCCTTTTCCTTGACGTCTCAGAGAGCCCCTTTTTTTTTCTTTTTTACTATCTCTGAAACTCCTTTTCTAACAAGTACTATGGATGTATGCGATAAATAAATAATAAAGAAAGAAAAAATGAGAATAAAGGAAAGAATATTGAATAATATAAACAACAAAAAAAAAATAGAGACTTTTTTTTGGTCTACACTTTCTAGATAACACACAAAAAATGCAATTCAAAAAAAAAAACCCTTCTTTTTCTGTATAAGTGTCACTGTTTCTTTCACTTCTGTCATTTTATCTCAGTTTTACCTTTACGTATAAAGGAAGAATAATAAATGGCTAAAAAATGAACTCACACTTTACGAGGCGCTGCAGAAATGTCAAGCCGCACCTTACTACTTGTTTGAGAGCCTCTTTGGTTTGATAATCATCATGAAAAAGAGTAATTAGAGTGATATTTATAAATATATATATTTTTGAAATTATTCTTTCAAAAAGCACAACAAAAAGTACAAAACAAACCAAACTCCCCCCTCACCAAGCAGTAAGTTCTATGCAGTTGAAACCATTTTCCCCATTACCTTTTCAAATAGTATGTTCCTTTGTTTCTTTTGAGTGTTTAACGTTTTTTTTTTCTTTTGCACTTTTTTAAACAATAATGAAAACAAAACGTTATTGTTATCAACAAATAATCATATATATATATATATATTACAGATAAACACCTTCGCTTTTGTTATTCCTCTTCGATTTAATACTTCTCCATTTGGTCATTTTAGAGTTACAGTATTGAATGAAGCATTACACTAAAATATCAGCAAAGCAGATCACATTTCCCACGACAAAGAAAACAACAACAACAACAACAACAACAATAACAATGGAACAGCAACAAAATCACAGAAAACAAATATGAAAGTGGACTCGGCTTTTCCTCACTTTTTCTCTTTTTATTGAGACGTTCGTCGTTCACTCATTCTCTGCTTTTCTTTTTTGTATTCGCTCGTCAGTACTTGAGGCATAGCAAAATCTTTGCCACTTCACCTTTGATAAAAGGAAATTCAAAAAAACAACAACAAAAAAAAAAAATAGGGCATGAAACACCTCAAAAAGTAATAATAATATAACACAAAGAAAAAAAAGTAAAAAAAAACAACAATTACCATTGAAATACAACTAAATATAAATACATAAGTATATATAAATATCGCTGTATCTATGCTGCATGCATTCCGCGATTGTGTTGTGCAAATCCGTTTTTGTTTCTACAGAATTTAGTTAATTCCTTTTTCGTCATGATTTCTTCCTTTTTTTTTTTGGATGATTTTCTCCTCCTCCCATTTCTTCTTCCTTCAAAAGAATTAAATGTGCAAACAAATTAATCCACGTAGAATAATAACTTTTTTTTTTTCGTTTTTGCCTCTCGTTTTCATTTTAAATGACTTTTTTTCCGTCGTTTTTCTTTTCGTTTTTTTCGCACTCCAAATTTATGACCGAAATGTCATAATTTTTTTTTTTGTCTCTTTCTCTTTTTTATTATTATTATTTCCTTTCGTTTTTCTTCTTTTTTTCTTTTTCCTCTGTTAATATCTCCACTAGGAGAGGAACTCACACTATAAGATACGAAACTCCTCAGTAGTAATGAGAGTAAGAATACAAACAAACAAACAAACAAAAAACGCAAAACAATATCCACATATTGAGAAAACACCATTCCAAATTCTTTTCCACTTCTCTTCTTTAAAAATAACGAACAAAACAAAAAATTATTCATACGTATCGTTCCTTTCGACCATGGCATTTTTTCATCACAACCTCCTAAGAAATCCGCTACAGACTTTTTTCTCTCTCTTTTTTAATTCATCAACGATTGATGAAAGGGTTGTAAAACAATAATAAAAAAAAAAAAATGAAAAAAAAAAGGTAGTAGAAAGGAAAAAATATAATCTCACGTAGCGCTCGTGATTGTTCACTACTTATATAAAAATTTAAGTAAACAAACAAACACACACACACACGCACACACATACTTACATATAAATAAATAAACAAATAAATATATATATGTATATATATATATGTTGATATATTTTGTTTTTTTACTAATACAATGGGTTCTTGGAGGTACCGTTTTTCCCAACTTTTGGATGAGATTTGGGAATGTACACAACGTTCTCAAAGTCGAGTGCACGGCTTCCCTTTTTCCTCTCCTTCTTATCATTTTTGCTACCCGCCGAGGCTTCCGAGTGCACATCACTATCCTCATTCTCCTTTTCCTCCTCATCGTCCTCCTTTACAATTCGCATCTCACCATGTGTGGTGAATGGGCAATTCACATCCGGAAGGAGTGGAGTACCGGCTTTGATCTCCAAACCACGAAAGTAATTCGTCCATATCTTTGTCCGAGTTGAGTTTTCGCCTGTGTAGAAGCGATCAACAATGACAAGTTCCGTCCGTGCACTTCCGGTGTGGGTTTTTAGGGCCTGCACCGATGAGACAGACACCTCAAGAAATGAGCGGCACTTAATACCCGCCGTAATCATTGTGAGGGGCGCGTTTTTAGGAATCATAAGTTGTGTCTCGGGGATACCCAGTGTGTGGTCAAGTGAAACACGCTCCATGACAGTTTTTCGTGCCATGGGACTCTTAAACTCGTGAGATTCCGTCTTGGAACTCACCTCAATGCGATTGATGAGCGTAAAGGTCATTTTGGTAATGCTTTTCAGTCCATTCGAGTTGTCGACTGTGGCACGGAATATAACGGGATCCCCACGAGCGAAAATGAGGGATGGGAGAGTGAGACAAACGGAAACACTTCCCTTTTTAAAGAAACCACTGATGTGGACATCGAGGTGATGCTCCCATGAGGGCAATCCAACCAAATGGGCAGGAAGATTTGCGTTGGGCTCCTCTTTCTTTACTTCTCGTTGTTTTTGGGAGAGGTTGGGGGCCTCTTCTTGACTATCTGTTGGGGAAAACCCGGCAGCATCACCTGTGCCTTCATTTTCCTCCTCCGCGATGGCCCAATTATTGACGCGTGCCTTTGGCGGCTCACTTTCCGTAAAAACATGGTTACTGTTGCTATTATGGTCCATGCTATTCCTATTCCTGTTCTCGTCGATCTGGACAACGAGCAAGCCCTCCTCCTCGTCTTCCTCATCGAGGAGGTAGGAGTTGGTGGCATCCTCGTTGCCGTTTCCAGACTCCGCGGAGGGCATTCGGAGGGTGTGGTTGACAAATAAGACACTCCCGCGGGGAAGGGGAATGACTTCTCCCGAACTTTTTTCACCGTTTGATCCGTTTCCACCTTGACTCCCTTCCTGTTCGTGCTCCATGACGGAGTTCCTGGTATGGCCACCACCTCGGTGCACACTCACCCATTGTTTGGGGTTTACAGGGAGCATCTTGATCGCAAAGAAGGCTCGATCCTTCGCAATGGTACGGTTTCCAAGAAAAAGCTTCACCTTCACAAAGTATGACATTTTCGCAAAGCCATCCCCGCGGTGGTCATCGTAGGAGGGCGGCAACACATTTGGGAGTGTTACCAAAAAGGGAAAGTAATACGTTCCCGGCATGAGTCCCAGTGTGATGATATTAAAGGGTGGCGTCGTTGTGCTCGTGTCGGGGAGACTACTCGCGTCGCTCCAAGCGGCGGTGGAGGAGTGCTCCAATTCCGGTTTATCACTACTCGCATTGCTGTTTTTACTCGGCTGACCCGCCAGGACCACGGCCTGGGTGTAGTAGACACTATGGCGCGCCTCGGTGTCGAACTTTTTGCTTAAGGCGTTCCCAAAACGGGCCAATTCCTCGCCAAACACCTTTGCCTTGAGTGCGGAGTACACGAGGGGGTTATCCAGTGTGATTTCCACCACGCCACGGAGCTTATCGCCCGGGTAGCGCTGCGCGTATTTGAGGAGCACACGGAATGACTTGACCTTCGCGTTATGACGGGGGTCCATAATGAAAACTTTGGAGGTGTGCGTGTCAATGTGGGTGTGACTTTCGTTGTGAATTGTTGTTGTTGTGATTTTGTGGATGTGGTATAAACTTTGATCTTTCCGAGTTTTTGTTTTTCTTTTCTTTTAAAAAGAAAAGGAAGTATCAAAAAATCAAAACCGTTGGGGTAAATTTTGTGTTAAATATATATATATATATATATATATTTTTTTTTTGTGCTTCCTTTTTCTTTTACTCTCACGAACACGTTTATTCACAGATTCTGTTTTTGCCCCTATGTGGAAAAAAAAAAAGAATCTTAGGTAATATATAAAGATAAATATATATATATATATTTATATTTACTAAAAAGAAAACTATGTAAGGCATGTAAGGGAAAAGAATAACAGCAATAAAGTGATTTGGAAAACCACAACAAAACAAAAAGCGCACTGACTTTTGTATGGATCCCTTGAGTAAAGAGTTGCGATTTTTTTTGTATTGCACACCACATGAACAACCATTTTAACAACAACAACAACAACAACAAAAAGACCATAACAATATCAACCGCCACAAAAACAGCACCAACACAAACAATACAAAAGAGAAAGAAACTCTTTCCACCCCAAACACAAGTAAAAGAATCCTGCGATATACCCTCCCCACCCCCTACACACACACACAGACAACAACATATACATTTCCTTTCCCCCCTCCACAAAACCACTCCTCACGTCTGTCGCAGTGTCCGCCGCTTCTTCACAGGCGGTGAGGAGACCGAAAGCGCATCTGTTGTGGTCGTTACGGTCGTCTCCGTCGCCTCCGCCACGGAGAGGGCGGCGTCGTGCGTGATCGACATCCCCTCCGTTGTGCTTCGCATCGTCGCCGAGACGGATGGCGTGTCTGGCGCACTCCCACTCATTGCTGCCAAATCCGATGGGCGAATGGAGGAGGTCGGTGCGCCGCTACTCGGACGAATGGGTGTTAGTGTGTTATCTAAAGGCGCCCCAATAGCCCTCTCCCGCCGCCGTTTCATTCCTGCCGATTGTCGGAGCACATTCGCAAAGGAAAAGCGTAAGTACTCGAGTTCATGATTGACAATGTTGGTGAGTTTAATGCCGGGAATGAAGACAGGGGAACCCTCAGCCTCAAAGACGGACATACTGCGTTGTAACTTTTGTCGTCGAATGGCTTTAATCTCCGCCACGAGGCGGACGACTTCGGCGGCGAGGGGAATATCCTCCGCGGCGGCGCTGTGCTCACACAACTTCTTCACCACCTCAAAAAAGTAAAACGGAAGAGCCTCAAAAGTGGCCTCATTCTCCTTCTCCCGCTCCACCGTGTGTTGAAGGTATGGGAGAGTGGTGAATGAGGGAGGGTTGATGATGCATGTGTCCGTTTGTCGAATGTGCAGAGCGAGCCAGAGCGGGACATCGACAGGAAAGTTCGGCGCAAACGGTCCATAACGTCCGCCAAACGCGGTGGTGATGCGTGACATGGTAAAACGCGGCACCATCGTCACGGCCACCTCCATCGCGGCAAAGGAGGCGAAGTGGTAGTTGGTGAAACTCCCACCTTGGGAGGAGGAGTTCGTGAGGGCGGCTCCTCGCATGTCTACTTGTGCACGGGAAGCAATGGTGTTACTAAAGGTGAGGAGAAGTAACGGAAATGACAGGAAAAGAAAGAAAGAAAGAAAGAATATATATATATATATATATATATATATATTTATATAGAAGGGAGTCATACATATACACATTTACATATTTAAATGTAATTCATCGTTTGTTGCAAACACAAAGCAAAAAAGGAAAGGAAAAACAAGAATAAAATTACACGAAAAAAAAAGAAGAGAGAAATAAACGAAACATAAACGTGGCAAAAAAAAAACAAAGAAAATCATAACAATTAAAAAGAACACCAACGTATGTATAGGCAAATATCATCTCAACATTTTCATACGCAATAAGTGGCTTCTCTTCTCTTGAAAAGAAACCAAAAAAATTCTATTTACTAAATACCCTTCGCTTTTTTTATTATCTTTTGATACTCCGCACGCACAGACACACAGACACATATATATATATATATATATATATATATGTGATGCGTATACAAAGTCATCATAGTTGAGTTCAAAAAAAGAGAATGCAAGAATTACATTCGAAGACAGCGTTAGAATAAAAGTAATACGTGAAAAGCCCATTTACATATGAATCATCTTTGAGAATTCGAATTCGGCGTCCCTCATGATCCCCAAGATACCGAGAATAAAACAAAAAAACTTAATAAAAATGACGGTAAAAAAAAAAAAAAGAAGCGATCCTGGAGAGATAAATATTCCCAATAACAATCTATCAAACACACACACAAGAAAAAGAATCGAACAAAATCGATGATCAAAGAGTCATTTTACACGGCAGATTTCGTTTTCTCTAGAAAGCGGCTAAAAAAGTTTACGGTATCCTTTTTTCCTTTTTCATGCCGAGAAGTTTGAATTCCACAAGCAATTTCCTTGATATATTCTCTTCCAACTGTTTTCTGTTTATTGTTATCTTTCATTTAGATCATTCCTTTCCCTTTCATAGCCGTTTTATTCAAATCAAACCTCCTCATGAGAAGATTAGTTACTCCCTTTTCACGATTCTCTCAATCATGTTTTTATTTTCTCTTCATTTTTTTTTTTCTTTGCTCACCTTCTTCTTTCACTTCAATTTTTTTTTTTTCCTCCCCCTTTTCCCTTCTCTTCCTGGCAATACTTTCTGGTGTTTTTGCTGTAGCCATTCCATTTCTCATCTCTTAGTTAACTTGATCGTAAATGTACGAGGCGCAGAGGTATCGCACAAGAAACGCCATCGCGCATGACCACGCCTGCAGTTTCAGTACTGTCATTGTAAGTCGATGCTCATGCATCTCCCCTCGCAACCAGATGATAGCGTTGAGGAGTGTGTAGTTCCCACTATTTTGCATAACATCTCGCTTTGAATCCCAATGCGGCACACGATGGCGGGGGCAAGGCACAATGTGAAACAACTGTGGAAGGGAAATGGCAAAGTTAAACAATTGGGGAAGAAAGAAAAGCATTAAGGTTTTGCTGTACAATCCCGTCACCCCGGCGACGGAGAGGACGGTACCCGCAAAATAGGTGTAACTGTCACCAATAAAAATACGTGCCGGATAGCGATTGTACTTCCACAGTGCCATACTCACACCAACAAACGGCACTAGCAATCCAATTGCCATTAATGGACGCGTGGGGTCCACACTTTGCCGCTCATCCAATCGAAGTTGCATGATATTGTGTATAATACACGCTATGGCGATAATTATACTCTGCCCCACCTCCACCCCATTCACGCCGGCCATGATGTTAATACTATTGGTGCAGAAGATGCAAAGCATGCTCAAATACGCAAGGTACAAAGCACCCAGGTACACAACGGGGGCGGGAAAGTACGGAAGAAGTGGACGCGGAACGACAACAGATAGACTTCCATCATACACCATCACAAGTGGCAAAGATCCAATTGCGGAGAGTAGCATTTTGTGCCGCCAGCGAACATCCAAGACATCATCTACAAATCCTAATAACAACATAACCGTAATGGTTGTAAGGGAGCCATTTACCTGACGCTTGGATGAGCCAAAGGCGACCGCTAACTGAATGACAACAACACATAAATAAACTGCGCCTGCTAATATACCAAGCGACTCGGGCACAACGAGTCTCTTCTCATCATCATCTAACAACGAGAGACCTCCTTCGTGTCGTTTTTTGGCAATTTCCCTTCTCTTCTCCACGGTGGATTTGTTGATGTCCACTCCACATATGTTACGCTCCAGTAGCTTCATGCGAACAGGTTGCATAAAATAAAGGGCGACTGCGTACGCAATAAAACCACTAAGGAACACTATGCTGAGCTCAAAGCTATTGGTCCAAAGTGAAACACAAATGCTTTGAAGAGAATCCATAATAGCATTCGTATTCATCTTTTCTCGTCTCTACTCCCGCTTATTATTATTATTATTATTATTATTATTCCTGTTTTTTTTTTTCGATTCCTCCACTATCTGAATTTCTTATAATATTTCCTTGCTGCTGTTATTAATTAGAACAATGCTGAATAAAAAGTTTACACAAACAAACAAACAAACAAACAAAAAGGGCAACAATAAATGTAGTTTCGCTACTTGATATAAAGGCACACTCTATGAAACCAGTGTCACCTTCTTGAGAGTGAAATCATTAAGAAGAAAAAGAAGAAAGTAAGTAAAGAGGCATGAGACCAAAAAAAAAAAAATGTTCCGGAACAGAAAGATGTATCCAAATAGTAAAAGAAACAAGACAAAAAAAAAGTACAAAACACCTGCACATGAAACACAAAAAAATATTTTCGAACATATATATATATATATATATATATATATATATCTTCGAATTCCACTCTTCAAATTAAAGTATACTTCATCATTACAGTAACAATACCAACAGGGAAAGAAATTAAGAGGATTTCACAATCCTCTTTGCGTTGCGTGCAGTGGGGTAAAAACACAAACAGGACATCAAAAGTAAAAAAAAAAAGTCAAATACGTTTGCATGTCTAATGTACAACCACTAGTCCTCCCACAGATCTCCATTACTATGAAAAAGCGAACCACCGCTCTTCCCTTTCGATGCGTTTACAACTTTGCCTCCCTTTTTCACAGCCGTTCCCTGAAGCTTTGGTTTCAACTTTTCATTCCCCCTCCACTTCTCCCCTTCCCTACTCGAGACGGATTTTACTTCCTCCTCCTCCTCTTCTTCTTCTTCTTCTTCGTCCTCTTGTTGGGTGTCACTGTCACTTTCATCGATTGCCTCCGCTTGAGGAATAGTTCCGCCCCGTCGTTCCCCCCGCGCCACTTGTCGGAGTGCCCAAAACTGTTTTGATTGCGCGGAGGAAAGGCGCGTGAGAAACGCTGTCGTCGCCTGCAACACGTCCTCCGCAAGAGACGGGTCCTCCTCTCCTTCTTCTAATGGAACGGCACACGCCACGGGGACTTTAGGGGCACGTTTGGTAACACCAAAAGGAGTGCGTCCTTTTGTTTTGTTTTCAACGTCAGCGGCGGTGGCTTTTTTGTTTGGTTTGGAAACGGACGCGGATGGGAAACTCTCTGCCTTTTGGGGGTTTGCATTTGTGGTTTGCGCAGTCAAATCTCCGAGAAAGCGGGAGAGAGCGTCTTCTCGGGTGAAATCCGTTCTCTCGTGTGGGTTAGAGTTAGTGTGTTTAGGGGAACCTTTCGCCTCCTCTCGCCTTCGCTTTGCACAAGTAGGACGTGACATGGGAGCCGCACGATGCTTCATTTACTCGAGAAAGTGGTTTCCTTTCTGTTTTTTTCGTTTCTGTTATATATATATATATATAAGTTTGCATTAAAAAAAAAAAAGTGGGAAAAGAACAGATTATGCATAGGAGGAGGAAAGCATATGTATACTTTTGTATTTCCGTTTCTTCTCTCTCATAATTTCATACAAAATATAACAAATAGATACAAAAGGTAAATATATATATATATATATATAGACTCTTTGTTTGTGGCTGTTGGCAAGATGAAGTACCGTTCTCCGCTACTCTAGCTTCACGGGAGTGGTAGATCCTTTGTTGTACATGAAAACATCAAAATGTCTTAATAATAAAAAAGAAAAACAAAATGTCTTCTTTCCTATTAATTCTTTGGTTTAAAAGAATTGTAATAGTAGAAAAAGTGTCTTTGTGCGCGGCTACATCATTCTCTCAGTTGGCCGCCTTCTTCTTCTTCTTGTTCTTCTTCTTCAAAACAATGAGGGCCTGGCGTGTGAACATAGCCCTTATAGCAGACTGAATCTTCGAGGTGGCCTCATACTCCAAATTACTTTGCCGCTCCGCCTCTGTCTTTTCTGTTTCTATTTGCTGCTGCTCCGTGTCCCGCTCCAGCTTGAGCCCCAACTCGGTTTCCTTATCCCGCATCGCCCTTTCCAACCGCTCCGCGCACTGTTGCCGCATCTGCTCCACATCAATCTTACGCGCCTCGACGCGTTTCACCTCCACCTGATTCTTCTTATCCCACTGCATGGCGAGCTCATCCATCGCCTCGGTACGTTCAATGAGGTGATCCTTGAAGTCCGCATGCGCCTGTTCCTCCATGGCGAGTTCGACCTCGTTGGCTCGCATAGCCTCCCGCACTACGCGTTCCTCTTCGCGGCCTCGACGGTGCATGGCTTCATGCGCCGCCTCCACCTCGGCGCGGACCATGTCGTTCTGCTCCTGCACCCGTCGCTTTTCATGACGCAGTTGGATCTTCAACTCCGCCACACGCTGTTGGCGCTCCGTGACGTCCTTTTCCTTGAGAATTTTTTCCGTCTTGAGGTCGTGTTGTAGTTGTTTTACATTTTGGTTTAACTCCTTTTCTTTGAGTACGAGTTCATCTGCCCAGCGCTGCGCGTTTTGCTCATCTGTGATGAGTTTAGCAAACTTTTCAAAAGTAGACACCATTGGAATACGAGGTGCCGCCCCTGAACGAGAGGCACGTCGCATTTGCACTGTGCTACCAAAGCGATTCTTCATGAGGGATTGTGCACCTTCCTTTGACTCTACAGTTTGGCATTCCGACTGGACGGCGGAGCGGAGTCGACTACTGGTACGTGCCACGGACTGGGACACCGAGTTGGCGGGCTTCGCGGTGGTATACCCCGTCGTGAGCTCACGCACCGCAAACGCTAAGAGCTGAATGAGCTCCTTACGTTCATTACCAATCTTTTTCCAGTTATCCGCGTCATTGGGGTTATCCTTGAGTTGAATAAAAAGTGCCTTATTATGCTCACGCAGGCGACGAGATGTTCGTTTCAATTCCTCCAAAAGCGCCATCTTTTGCTCATCGTGAACCGATTCAAAGCACTGCCGGTCCAATTCCGGTTCATTCGGGTTTGGTTGCACCTTGGCGGTTCGTCGAAGGAGATCACTGTAGCGCAACTCGAGCTGCTGCTGCTCCGCCACCAAATCGGCCACGGTGGGCCGCCCACCCCACTGCGTGCTCGTCGTGCTCTGCAATGCGGTGTTTAAGTCCCGCACTGTTCGACGCGACTCCTCCTCGCGTCCCAACAGGACCGCCGCCTTACGCGTTGCGAAGGCCGCTTTCTGCATCTCCGTCTTTGCGGCCGATGTGCCGCCAATGGAGGGGAACAACGGGCCCGGGCTCTCCTGCGGGGCGGTGGTGTCGAGGAGGGTGAGAAGCTCCAACCGCTCAATCGCCTTCTCGAGGACGGAGACGACGCGGTTGACGGAGATAAAGCCAATTAAAGGCGTTGGGCCCGTCTCGCGCTCCGCCGGCGGTTGCTGTTGGGTGGATTGGTACAAATTCAGCGGTCTATTGCTGGGAGAAAAGAATCCTCCAGGGGTTGGACTCCCCGGCGCTTGACTGGCATTCATGCTGGAGTGGAAATAGATGTCAATGTGTGAACAACTCTTCTACTCCTCCTCTAATTTTCCTTTTTTTTTTTTCGTTGTTGTTGTTTGTTTGTTGACTTTCTGGCACTTTTGATTGGAGTAATTTCTACCAAATCCTCTTTTGATATTTGTGCAAAAGTAATAGCAACAGCACTAAAGGGGAGAAATTATTATTATTATTTTTTAATTATTGTGTGACGATGAAATAAATAAAATAAAGAGAAGGCCAAAAAGACAAAAAAAAATAACAAAAACCGAAATGCATAACTTCTTTGGCACGAGTAGAGTGACGTACAACTAATAGACACAGACAAACCAAATAATAATAATAATAATTTTAAAAAACAGTATATCCTTCACGTTTTATGTTTAATCGAAAAAAAAAACATTATTTCTCGTTAATCACACACGCACAAACACACCGGACAGTACAAAAAAAAAAAAAACACTTTTTTACCTTTTACGAACACATTCACATCCAACATGCACACAAAAACAACATCAACTCTTTTCAACTTTTCTGATTGCATCCATATATGAAACCATATAATATATATATATATATATATATATCATTTCACAGCTTACGAGTTGAGTTGCCACTCCGCACGGCACTTTGTGCATTGATAGAATATCGTTTGCCCCTCATCCGCACTTCTCGTTTGCCGCGCGAACACCTTACACGGCCGATGCACCCCACACGCCTCACAGAACGCGTCCTCCACCACGCGATTGTCGACCTCCGTCGTTCCCGCCATCGGCACACCTTTTACTTTCGCCGCACGTAACTTCATCGCCTCCAACGCGTGGTGTATTTCGTTTGCGGTGAAAAGGACCGCCGCGGATGTGCATTGGGAGGCGAATGGGGGTTGAGAGACGGCACCATCGCGGGTTTCGGGTTGGGTGGTGCCGCAATGCGCGCAAACGGCGCAAAGGACGCCGCGCTGCAACGGTTGGCGCGTTTCCTGTGGGATCCAATGGCCGCACACCACACAACACACGGAGCCCATCGTGAAGACACGGACAGGCACAGACGCAACGTCTTCCATTGAGATATATATATATGTATATATATATATAGAGAGAGATATAGATATATTGTTATACAATTACACGTTTAACTTTTACTGTGGTTATATAACTATCTAAATATAGATACTTAGATATAGATATTTAGGGAACAGTAGTCTTGCTTCCTTTACTCTCCATTGTAAATAACAAAGGGAAAAAAAAGTGAAAGAGAAATAAATTTTAGAAAAGAATACGCGAAAAGAGCATTAAACATAAATAGAAATAATAATAATAAAGTGTATTCGCACACAAAAAAAGTATAATATAAATATGACAAATGAAAAAGCATTTCTTTAGAGGTGCGGCCATCACGAGTCATAATAAAGAAAACATTTGAACTCAAACAACAAAAAAAAATCCCTTTTGTTTGTTTGTTTGATTGCCGCGCTTTTTTCTTTTTTGACACATTCTGTAATTTTCTTTTTTGTCACATGATTACAAGACGACTAAAAACAATGAATAAATTTTAAAAAGACACAAAAGAAAAACGAAAAACCTGAGGCGCACCAAGTGATATTTCTTCATTTCTTCCTTATTAATAAAATAAGGAACAAAAAAAAAAATTCGGTTTGTGAAACTATCAGAGAAAGCCTATCAAATATGCACATAACAATAATAAAAAAGGTGAGGGAAACTAAACAAAAACAAAAAAAGCGTTATAAACGTTTTATTCACATTAAAAGATATATATATATATATATATATATATATATATATATATATATAATATAAGAATACGTACACACAAAACAAAAACACACAAAAACATTCACATTGCATTATTTTTATCTTCTTCGTATTTCGTTGCTTCTCTAATTCGGGAAAAAAGAAAAAGGAAGTCTAATTGTACACATTTTTTTCCCCCTAACTTACAACACTCTTTGACACTTCTTTCCTACCTTTATTGTAATCCGTTGCAGTGCTTCATTTAATGTAGAGAAAGAAAAAAGAAAATAAGAGCGAACTCGCTTCTTTCCATCGAATACACCAAACAATCTAAAGAACAAATAGAACTCAGCGATTTGGGGGGAAGTGATTGTTTTTTTTTTCTTTTTGAAAATGCTCTTCATTCGTTGACTTCAAATTCCACAAGAGACATTTATATAATATCCGCTTTTCAAATCTCGTTGCAAAACATTCTCAAAAAAAAAAAAAAGTGTGTAAAAATCCCTCTTTCGTTCTTCTTTGAAGTGTGTGTTTGTGTTTGAAATGCTAAATCATACAAAAATGAAAAAAATGAAAAAAAAAGACTCCTTTTTTTTTTGTTTTTTACCTTTCCCTTTATTTATGGAAACCATGGGAGAATAAGGTTGATGATACTCAACGCCAAACACACACAAATCGTCCCAAACGCCTCTCCTTTACTCCAACCGCTACTCTTAAACGGCGGCACCGTCGTCAGCTGTGTCGGGTCATCCGCGCAGAATCCCTTTTCCCATGTCACCATCGCACACACCAACGAGCCGAGACTCCCAACAAAGGCGAGAAACGCCTCAATGATTATCCCCGCCCGCGCATCGACACCCGGGAGGAACGCATTCACGCCGGCAAAGATAACCATAAACAGCGCAACGGCGGCGACGGTGACGCAGAAGGCCTCCATCACCTGAAACGCGGTGTTGTAGGCGTTGCAGTCGGAGGCTTTGATGTTTAGTCGGGTGTTTTCAATCTCGTTGCGTAACTCCTGGTACCAGATGGTCTGCACCACACGCAAGCTCGCATCCTTGCGAAAGAACACCGCGGAAACGCAGCTGACGATGGAACAGGCGAGGAGTACAATACTCAAACAGAGCACCGCGACGCGTATAATGAATCCCATTCCTTCTTTACAAATGAAAAGTGTAATACGGAAGTGAAAAGGGAAGGTTTTTTTTTTTTTGGTGTGTGTGTGTGTGTGCTGGTTTACTCCTCTATGATTTTTTGTTTTTTGGAGTCAAAACTTTGTTGCTAAAGAATTAACCTTTTTGTTAATCATATATTCATATGTATATATATATATATATATATACATGAATATAAATAAGACATCACAAAAAAGGGACGGGGAGAAAAAGAGAAAGTATCACAGCAAAGTAAATAATGGAAACCGCAGACATTTATTTTTTATTTTTTATATTATGCTTTTAAACTTTGCGAAGTGCAAAGTCCGCATGGAAACATTAAGAAAAGGAGAATTGACTATTTTTTGTCTTTTATAGTAAATAATTTTACCACATTTACCAGAGTGAAAAACAAAAACAAATAAACGGACACAAAAAAGAAGAAAGCACAACGAAAAGAAAGCGATCGTTAACGTATACATATACACATTACAAGTATATAAGACAAAAAATAAATCAAAAATAAATCGTTTTAAAACTGCCTTTTTCTTTTGATTTATTTTTCGCGGTATCCAAAACGAATTGAACACTCCCCTAAAATTCACATGTAGAACAAAAAAAAAAAAAAAACATGAAAAGAATAAAAAAAGACAAATTTGACCTCAATTTGGTTAATCAAAAATCAAAGAGGGGCGTAAATTGAGACAATTTCGCATAATCTTTTGCACACCACTTTTTTTTTTGTGTGTGTGTCAGAATTTACGTACCAAAGTTAAAATCTTTTCACAATCAAAATCAAATCTAGTTCGTTGTTATTATTTTTGGCTATTCGTGCCATAGAAGCAATTTAGCTGTTGTTGAGTATAACTTGTTCATTAAAAGAGCTGAAATAAAAATGATTTTTCTTTTCTTCAATAATCTTTTCGAGTACAAAGTAAACTGAAGTCTTCTTTGTGTGTGTGTGTGATCCTTTATATTTGTATAAATGCACACGAACACACGTAGATACGTAAATACACAAACAAACAAACAACAAACAAAGAAAAAACGCTCTCATAAGTGTCACCTTTACACAAACCATTTGTACTCAAATAAACACAGTAGTGACGGCGACAAACAACATAACGCATGTGGCCAAAAGATACATTGCGAAACCGCCTTCTGGCATAGCCAAACTGGTAAACGGCGGTATTTCGGAAAGTTCGCCAATGCAGAATCCATCACACATAGCTCGAAAGAGGGTTCCCGTCGCGATGGAAACGCACAGTGTACTGAGCCAAACACAAACCCAAACCGCGGGGAGCAGAAATCGTGTGAATATCACTGAAACCGTAAAGAGAAGCGTAAAGGAAATGAAAAATAAACCTAATATGGAACCGACTTGACCCATTTTAAAGTTTTCCGCATACTTTTTACACGGAATGTCATCCAAGTTATACACCTGTGAAACACGTTGGGAGGCAAATCCATACGGTATTTCCACAATAAGGGTAAAATTAACGTGAAAGAAGTCCACCACCACTTGCACCGTCACATTGGCACCGTGAATCGGAACATCGACAGGAACTGTTCCTATGAGAGGCGCTTTTAGCTCTTTAATTCGACTTCCCTGAACGTTTTCTAAGCGCAACACGGGGGACTTAAAAAGAGTGGTGTTAAGGCCAATGAGAATCATCACATACACGGATAAAAGCGGTATAATCACCAATAAATGTCGGATATGCAAACGCATAGCGAATCCCTCTACAAGTTTTCGTTTTTTTTTTTTCCTATATAAGATGCGATAAATGATTCTCTCTTTCTCTCTTTCTCTCTCTCTCTCTCTCTCTATATATATATATATATATATATGTAATGTATATATATTCTTCAACTCCGTTTCTCTAGTCCTGCAAATGGTACGAGTGGGTATACAAGAAACTAGATGCGCTAAAAATGCGAGAACAAAAAAAGAGGTTCATAAACAAAAGCAAAGTGGAGAAAAAAAATAAAAATGTCAATAACTAAAACACCATAACACAAACGTCTTATGGTACATCTATTTCGATATGAATGGATAAGCGAGATAAAGTAATACATAAAAAACAGTAACACAACTAAACTGCAACAAACACCAAAAAAACAAAAAAGGACACAAAATTCTTTTTTTTACACATGAAAAGAAAAAACGACGTCGTACCTGCCGTGTCTACTCCATATATAATAAGAAAAATAAAAAAAAACATACATAAAAAAAAATTACTAAAATTAAAAGGGGTTATTCCCAGAATATAAATATATGTTCAAATGATCCTTCTTGTGCATCGCCTCGTAGGAGGAACTCTACTAGCTATTTATGAGCGATATAATGAGATTTGCAATCGAAGCGACGACGAGAATAATTTGAAAAATAAGACGCACCCATCCATCTCTACGAATCGTTTGAAGTTTCTTCCATGCAGTCGTCGCGTCCACAAGAAAGTCTCCACCTCGAAAGACTACATAATCATACACAAACTCCAACGATCCAAGCAGAAGTAAACTCCATCGACCCATCAAAAAGAAATGCAACATGGCAAAGGCACGAATACTCACCCCCGCAATAAGAATGGGGTTCACTTGCTTTTCTAGCTCCATGGCATTATTCATTTTTTCTGCGTAATCCTCTACGTAGGAACAATGACACACAGAGACGGCAAGTGCCATTGTTTGAAACAAAAAAGCCAAGACCCAGGAAAGAATTTGTGCAGTTAAATGTCCAAACAGGACGAGGACAAAGCACACATGCATCGCTGCAAACAAAAACGCTTGTCGTCGTCGAGATTTGGTGTATGGGCGATCACGTTGGAGAACTAGAACGGTAAGCCAATCCAACTGCATCGACATGGCCTCACGAAGTCGACCAGCGTTGTCCATTTTTCTACTTGATATGAATTCAAAAAAAAAAAGAGAAAAAAAATTGTTTTTTCTTTTATTTTTTTTTTTTGCTTTTGTTTATTATTTGTAATTATTCTTTTCCTTTGAAAGGGAGTGAATCGCTTTGTGAATAAAAATATCTTTTATGCGCTTAAAACCAACATAAGAGATCATATACAAACAGAAAAAAGGAAAAAAAAATAATACACAATCGGCAGAAGAGGAATAAATAGCAAAAAAAAAATTGTCTAATACAAAGGAATACATGTAAAATTATAGGAGTGCGCATTTAAAAGTGTGAAGTACCGAAAAACTGCCTCATTCCCCTTGTCACTTCCAAATCCACCTTCCACACTCACCACAGAACCAATGATAGAGAGAATCCAACACAACAAAAGCAACAACAACAACAATAACAACAAACGATTAGGTTGACAAAACCAACAATACCCAAAAAATGAATAAATCGATAGTGAATTTTTAGTTATTCACGTGTGATTTTTTTCTCAGCATTAGCTTCCAGCTTTCCGGAAACTGAGTGGGATTGGTGCGGTGGAGCGGTGTGATGACAGTCGGGCCACGCGGCATCCAAAGCCAATTCGCCGGTGTATTCGCTTTGTGCCAACGAATAAGAAAGCGTCGCTTTGCCCTATGGTTTTGTTTAAAAAGATTGAGTGGAAACTTCGGCTCCACATCCCCAAGTACGGGCATAAGTGGATGTTGAGACCATTCCCTATGTAAGTCCCTAATTTTATTAAATTCCTCCGTTTTGCCATCCAATGTCTCGCGCATCATCCAATCGCGGAGTTGGTCAATGTGATCATAGGTCAAACGCACCGGACGCGGCAACCACTCCACCGGGCCCTTGTCATACCAAGCCACATTATCGCTCGGTTTGGAACGCATCTTGTTGTTTCGGCCGACACCATTACGCTTCGGCTTGGGGTAGGTGGTGCCGAGAATGGCAAACTTTTCCGGTGTTGCAGTGTGGTACAATAAACTGCGGCGCATTGCTGAAGAAATAACAGAAACGATTTAAAAATAAAGTCAAAGACAACTATTCGACCAATGAATCAAGAAAGAGTTTGTCAGATAAAAAAGAAAAAAACAACCAAATTCCTTAGTCGTAACGTGAGAAAAAGAAAAAAAAAAGAACACAAAAACAGCCAATCAAAAAAAAAAGGAGTAGAAAAAGTAATTTAACAACAACAACAAAAAGAATATCACTCAAGAGGAGATACACAACGTGAGCAACAAGAAAAAAAAGAAAAGCAAGTAAGCTGTAAATAAAAGCAAGTAAACGGTAAAAGAAAAAAAAGAAGAAGAATCTCTTTGCATAGCTCATTTTGGTAATCATCAACCCAAAGAGAGAGAGAGAGAGAGATTTAACAAATCAAAACGCCATTAATCACAAAGATTGTACCTCCACACACACAGCAAAAATATAAAAAAGGATTATCTATATAGATATAGACATATATAGTTTGAAACACATTCTCCGGATCCATTACCCTTTCTTTACCTGTGTGTATTCTTTGATTCTTTCGTCTTCATCAGTAAAAGAGCTTTTCACGATTGGATCGCATCTGCACACACACATCCGCCTCTCCCGCATCCCGCGCGGCCCGAAAGACGAATGCCCACACCTGTTGGTCCACCCACACACTGCTGAGCCCCAACGAGGAGGTATCATCCTTCAGCAACACACGCAGCAACTGCCGCACCTCATCCCACATTCCTGCCTTGGCGAGCACAAGCAACCACACCCCATAGGCATTACCAAACTCCATCGGTTGATTTAATGTGTGACGCAACAGGACACGCAGTCGTTCCGCATCCTTTGCGGGAATTAATAGCACCGCGGCCATGGCTGCCGCGCGGAGTGGCCACACCTCCTCCCCGGCACGATCGAACAGTTCCCTCATCGCGTGCGCTGCCAAAGTGCGGCGCGCAGTGAAAGGCGCGTGGGCCACTATGGACGTCATCGTTCCCGTCGCCAGTGCGAGGAAAGCGTGTCGATCCGTGACGGATGTGTGGGTGGCGGACGCCAACGCCGTCGCCAAGGCCCCGTTGGGTTGAAAAAGCGGATCCATCAGCGTTTGCACATTTGGAGCGGAGGATTCCGCCGCGTGAACGCACGCCTCGCAGTGCAATCGCATCCAACGCAATTCCACCTTGGGAAAGTTGTCAGACGAATCGGGAAGAAGGGCGGCGTGGCGGAGGGCCATGGCTGCGTAGGGTCGGGCCGCCACAAGCGCAGATGACTCTCCTTGAAAGAGTTCCGTTAATGTCGCATCCACCCGACGCTGAAGCAACGCGCTTGATGCCTTCTCGTTGGTGTCATTGATGGGCAGCGTGGACTCCAAACAGGCGGCGAGGGCTACTTCATTTTGATACGCCTGACGACCATAATACGTGGCGGACAAAAAGTCACTAGCGAATGTACAAAGGGCTGCATCATCACGTCCATTATTGGCACACCACGTGTCTCGTCGAAGACGGCGAGTGTTCGGGTTGCCTGTTCGCTGCGGATTCACAAAGAGTGCACAAAAGACGAGTTGAAGCTCCACAAGCAGGTGCACTTCCTTTGCTTCTGCTGCGCAATAGGCAAAAGACAGTAGGAGTTCCGCCATTGCATCCAACACCGCCGACGCCGACGCATTGCGTACCGCACCGCGCAAAGTGGAGGGCACACCGATACGCATCATCACCTCGCATGCGTAGTCGATACGCACAGCATCTTCACTACTCTCATTTTGATTTGTTTCCTTATCCTCTTGCAGGTTCTCCCTCGCGACGGATTCACCCCATGAAAGGAATGGTAAGGGGTCTATCGTTTGGTTTACACTCCTCACATGCGAATCACCGTTTGCGACGCCAATCGCACGAGCGGCGCATGGAAGAAACCCTAATGCGGACATGGATTCCCAAATCGGTTGTAAGAGATCATTGAGCAGAAAACGAACATAAGGCGCGGAATTCACAAACGGCATCCGACCTACGTCTTCCACCTCGTCCCCGTCATCCTCATCATTCGGCGTGGCATCATTCTTCGCATTGCTATTGCTTCCATTCATGTCGCCGTTACCGCTGTGCATCTCATCTCCCTCATCGTGATCTTTCGCATCAACATCCCTTTCATCATTGCTTTCCCCAACCTCCTTGAGGTCGACCCCATCCTCCGTAATCATATCCGGTGAAAGCATCAAACTCGACGTGCTCGACGGAAGAGACGACTGCACCGAGTTCACAAAGGTAGCCACGTCACGTAGCAGAGCGGCTGGAACAGGGATGCGACTTTCCCGCGCCGCCTTTCGTAACCAATCAAGTACATACGGCGGTGCCCCCCAATGAATATTCCGCGAAATGGCCTCAAACACCAATTCATCCGAGAGGACAAAGCCTTGGTGCGCCTCGAGACTCCGCACCTTGTTGTTCCAGGCATCAACCTCTGCAGCCATGTGTGCTGTGAGGGGATGGCTCATAGCAAAGCGATCGCTGCCTTCGCCGTTTCCTGAAACCGATTCCCCTGTGCGCTGCTCCTGCGACTGCACGGGGTGGGACTTACCAATCTCCTCTGTAATGACTTCCGATCGCCGAAGAATTTGACGTCGGGTGTTAAAGTACGTCTCCGAGGTACGACTCTTAATGGAGAGGAACTTGTCTTGTTTAAACGGGACCGGTTTGAAAATGGGAATGGACTTTGGCGCGCCGCGTTCGCCTAAACGACGCGTCAATACACCCGCCGCAGGCCGACCCTGCATAAATGTTCTCGATAACTATACCTTGAAACAAACCAGCAAAACAACAACCACAAAAAAAAAAAGGAGTGCAGAAATTTTTTTAAAAACTGTTTTTTTTTTTTTTCATTCTTCATCATGATCTTTGTTTTTGTTGTCAAGACTTACTGTATATGCTTATAACAACACACTGATATTATGCTTGCGCCTATTCTTTTTTTGTTGTTGTTTCTTTCAAAAAATAAAGAAATGGCAAAAAAAAAAAATTTACAACTTTTGTTTTGACCATTTCTGAGATACGAGATATCTTCCTGTGCCCCCCTTTTTTTTTTCATTTCCCTTCCATTTTTTTTTTTAGCACCAGACACTGCACTCATGTATGTCAAAATACACTTTCTCGTTTTCGATCATTTACATATTTCATTTCATTTGCTCCTCTTTCCTCAAAAAAGCAAAAAACAACAACAACAGAATCGTCATGTTCATTCCCTCTGTAGCAACGAAGCTAATGTACGAAGACCGAACAAACTCGGTGGCGATTCATCTCCAATCTGTACGAGGAGTTCCAGTGCCGAATTCGGTATTTCCGTGGCAACGGACGGACCGGATTGTTGCGTCCTTTCATTGTTTCTATTTTCCTCCTCCTCCTCCTCCTCCGCCTCCATTTTCCCATCTTTGACATCCGATGCGTCCCTCGCCTGCGCCGCCTCCGTGTCTTGGCGCCATTGCACCCCCCGCTTCACAAGTCGTTGATGCAATTCGGCGGAAAGGTAATTCCCGTGCGCCTCCACTCGCGTTCCGCACCCCGCGCCGTCCATGACGTCGAGGAATGCCGACAAACTGTCATCCTCCGTCACCCCGTTCCAACGCAGTGCCAACACCTCCATTGGCCCATGTGTGGCGGTTTCGCCCAACCCGCAGCGTGGGCTTTGCGCGGCGCCGTGCAACAAGGCGCGCAGCCCGTCATTGCCCATTCCACACTCACACAGATCCACCCGACGCAGCGTGCAGAGCGGGTGAAACAGCACCCGACCCATCCACGCCGCCAACGCCACGGAGAGGACGTGGCCGGAGATGTCAAGGAACGCCAATGTGGGCGATGGGTGGCGGTCGGATTGGGTGTGCGAGAGGTCCGCCGCCTCGAGCGTCCACTGGCACCCCACCCCGACCCCGCAGCTGTACTCGACGAGGTGCAACACGTGTTGAAGATAGTTGGACGGCAGCGCGGGGCCACTCAGCTGCAGACTGCGCAAAGGCAAGTGGTACATACACTCCATCAACTTGGCAAAGGAGGACTCCGAGATGAGGTGAGGGGCCACACGTACAAAGACAACGCTGCGTATGGTGTGATTGCGCAGAAGGGCATTTGGGGTGTCGGGAAGCATGAAGAGTTCGGGGCCAATGCGAAGGCAACGCAACGCCTCGTCATTTCGTTGAATGCGGTCAAGAAGCGTTGGGGTTCCAACAGAGCGGAGTCGACTCGATGAAGGGATCGTATTCACCAAACAAGTCATCGGTCTTTATAGATAAAAAACAAGGAAAAATTCACTGCCTTTGGTACTCTATTTCAGTTGGTTTTTTAAAAATGATACTTTTGCTTCTCAAACTCCAATTCAGTATCCGTGCTTAAGATAGAAAAAAAAAAAAGGAAATACTTCATCTAGACGTCACAAATGCAAAATGAGGATTTCAACTTTGTGATACGATTCCCAGAACACAAAAAGCAAGCATGAAATTGGCAAGATATCAACATTAGTGTACTATTCGTTTTTTTTTCTTTTTTTGATGCGGAAAGTGCATACTGTCGCTTTGCTTCCACTTCTTCTTTTTTTTTTTTGTCGTATCCCAACAAGCGATGAAAAAGAAAAAAATGCATATTTTTCTGGGCTGTCTATGCACTCTTTTTCTTTTTTTTTTGTTCATAAATAAATATAAATTTGACATATTTTTTTTTTGTTGTTGTTGTTGTTGTTTGCGTATTTTTCAACATCGTTTGTTTCCCTTGTTTTAGTGTTTATCACACAAACAATTATACACAGACACATGCCACAAAAACAATATATATATATATATATATTAAAATACAAAGAAATAAACTTCGTTTATGTTCACATTACTTCGCAGTGAAGTATTCAAAGGTGTCTTTTTCTCAATTTTTTTTTTTTGTGTTGCGACAAACAACAAAAACAGCAGCAAAAACAAAGGCAATAAAATGCATAGAATCGACAAGAAAAAATAGGTATATTTTTTACAGTAAAAAAACAAAAACAGAAAACAGATAAATACTACAAGAGAAAAACAATAAAAGAATAGAAGAGCTGACACCAATAAAGAGCAACGAAATGAATTTATATCGAATCAAACATACAAAAACACCCAAACAAATTGACAATATTTTTTTCTTTTTCTTTTGTAAAAAGGAAACTTTACTCGTGGTCAAAAACCCAACACGCCAATATATATATATATATACATTTACTATTATTCACGTTGTTTGTGTTCAATTTTGGAAACGCAGCGTAACTTCCCATGTGTTTTGCGACACAATGGACAGTGCCATTCCGGAAAGCTCCAGTAATGTATCAGTTTTCCATAAGGAATGCAAAGGTTCACCGTCGTCCCCGATGTGTGCGGTTGCAGCACGCTTGCCATCCCCCACTGTGGCAAACATGAGGCGTAGGTGTGTGAGCACAAACGCATATTTACCCTCTCCATGCATCACCGCGCTCGTCAAGGTGTGGTGTACCGCATCACAGGAGGAGGACGGGTCCGCTCCCTCCCCGCGAATAACAAGTCGCGCCGCCGAACGCCGCCATACACACGCCAAAGATAACACACAGTGTGTCCATGGCTTTCCACCTGAACGATGGAAATCCGCGTAGCTACTCCCGTCGTCTAGAAACATGTCTCCCCTGGCGAGAATGGAATCCCCATCGTCTCTCAGATCCAATGGGGTTCCCTTTGATAGGGGTGGAAGCGCTATGGCGAGGGTGAAATTCGCCGCGGCGTGACTGCTGCGCATTCCGCGTGTGTTGGAGAGCCACGGCACCACCGTTCCCACACGCTGAAAGACGGGAGCCACCGGTTCCACCCGCCCCGAGGTGGACAAAACCCGCGCCACATGCAGAATGCTTCGGGGTGGATACAGTTTACCTGTCCAGTAGTCATACATCGCCTCATTGGGTAACTCAACGGATTCACTGGGTCCATCCCGGATGGAAGTCAAAACCGGCGCGACAAGAAGCGCCGGTCCGAGAAAGAAACGACGGGATAGCATGGCGGGGTCCACATGCGCAATGGGATCCTGTGGATACATGAAAAAGACCGGACGCAGAATCGCCTCCCCATACACATGAGCTCGCCAGAAAAGGGTGTACAAGTACGGCAAAAGGGCGTAACGTAAACACACCGCATCACGAATGCGAGCCAACGTGTGTGCCGCATACCTCCATGGCTCTCGTGTGGGAAACAACTCCGCCCCATCTGCGCGAAAAAGTGGCTGAAACGCACCCAACTGATACCACCGCACAAGAAGTTCCTCATCGGGTTCCCCATGAAATCCACCAACGTCAGGGCCCACAAAAGGAAGTCCCGCAATGCTGTACGAAAGGGAGGCCTCCAAACTTGCCTGTAGGTCTGACCAAGTGGCATCACTCGGTCCCACACGCACCGCCGCATAACGCTGGGTTCCAGAGAAGAAACTGCGCGTGATGAGAAACGGTCGACGACTTTCAAGTGTGCGGCGCACCTGTCCAGCATAGACAGCCATTGCATGAAACATGCTGTACGCATTATGCACCTGATCATGAGGTATGGATCCTGCGTGACCCGCGTTGGGTGAAAATGTATCAATTTCCTCACCAGGGATGGAGGGCTCATTCCCTTCAAGGCTAAAGAAGGTGTGGTTCGTAGACCCAACAAAGCGTTTGTATTTAAACATACCCGCGAACCAACGGCGTGCGCGGGGGTTTAAAAAATCTATCCAAACATGTCCTTTTATTGGAATAGGGCTCACGTAGAGATCATCGGACTCTGGAGATTGTGTGACGAAGAATTCACGTTGTCGACCTTCTTTATAAATAGTAAAGAGCTGATCCACTGGAACGTATGGCACAGTGGTGAGAACAAGCATCCGCCCTCCATCTTCCTCCCAGATTTGACGTTGTAAATTGTTTGGATTGGGAAATTGTTTCGCATCCCATGTAAAAATGCGTCCACCAATTGCATGACCCATACCAAGTCCAAGTGTGTCGACGGGAATTCCTACACGACTAAAACCATCACTCACCTCTTTTATGGTCGCTTCGGTGCTATAGTTGTGGTGGGCATGGTGATATCCTAAAGCAAACCGCGGAGGCATCCATGGAAAACCTGTTATACTGTAATATTGCAGCAACACATCCGCTGGTGTGGGTCCAGGCAATAGGAATAGACGCGTGGAGCCCGTTTTACTGGCAAAACGCACACTTATCGAGTCATACTCCACACTTGTTGTGCGTATCTTAAGCGGAGAGGTGTTTAACCAAAGAATACCAATTGCCTTACGCACCCCATCATGCTTTGTGCGACCAATAGCATACACAAGTGGAACCGTCCCACTTAGAGCTTTACCTGGCGAGAGCACTTCATTCGCAAGGCGAGCTTCATTCACGGCGGTGTAGGTCAAGTCACTTGGAAGTCGAACTCCTGACCCACGCGCGGGGAGACCAAAGAACGCGACGGCTGTTTTTACATCAAAGGCAAAGCGCCCCTCCAGTGGACCGCGTCTGGAGGAGAGAGTGATGCGCACCGTAAGGCCACCACTGTCCCAAACCCAATGCCGTTCCGTCTGCTCACCAGGGAGACAACGAAGAGTTGGATTCGCGCCATGACAAGGACGCCATTGGGTTTCCTGAAGGCCATCCGGTCCATCAGCCGCTTTGCTCTCAAAGAGACCAGTCACGCGGCGGAGTCTTGTGCTTTCATTATCAGCGATGACATCTGTGGGGAAGAAAAACGCGGTGGGCTCAATGGGTGCAAATGCAACAATAGGATCCTGTGATTTGTCCAATTCACAACCGTCACTATCTCCTCCTTTATGTTTGTAATTTTTACCGTTGCTTTTTTTGTCTTTTGTGTTTTTTTTTGTCCCGTCGCTATGCCCTTTTTTGCAATGAGGCAACATGAATTGCACGCGCATCGCCCCAACAGACTCTCCCTCATTGCTTAACTGGCACGAGTTGGGCGCAAACACAAAGTCCATCCTGCGTCGACCTGGAGGCGCGGGGAATGGAATTTCACTCGCATTTGACATATGGACATGATTTCGCTTTTCCTTTTCTTCATTTTGGGTCTCGTGCCTATGTGTTAATGGGGTTTCTTTTTGCCATGTGTCATCTTCCACTAATTTTTGATCCCTTTGTACGATGGGCACATCAGACTCCTTATCAAAGCGTATATCAAAAGGGTCATCATGGTGCTCAACGCGCTGCTCATATGGGTTCTCTCTACGGGAAAAAACGACTCGCAGGAATGAGTAGATTGTTTCACTCGAAATCAGTATGAGAAACAATATCAAAAGGACTATAATAAATATGCGGCGTCTAAATTGGAACGAGTAATGTCTACCCCGTCGAAGCAGAGAGTGCCGCTTCGCGCCAGTGTGCGATGCGGCCATTGGAATTGTTTTTTTTTTTCTCTCTGATCCAACAACGCGCGTGTTAGATGAAAAGGCAATAAGTTGTAAAAAAGAAGAAAAAGTAAGAAAAAGAAAAAATCATGGAAAAGACAACATTAGATTACCTACAAAAACATTAGCAATACATATAAAAAATAAATTGCTTTACAGAATCAATTGTTTACAAAAAAAAAAAACACCAAAAGTTTTTTGTACACACACACACACATATATATATAAATATATATATATATATATATATATATATATATATATATGTAAATATACATACACAGAAACATATGCACATATTTACACGCACAAAAAGTCAAGATATGTTAAAAGCATTGCCAAAAAGAAAAAAAAAAATTCACGAACTCGTTTAGTGACACACTGGAGTATTTCTTTGAATTTGCGCAAAGATAGGTATGCAGTAATATGACAAACGTCTACTACGACTTGCAGTTTGATACAAACGTAAGCATTCTGACAATTCCATCAACAAGAGGTTTGTAGAAACACCACTTCATCAAGGACAGTTCCAATGGAAAACAAAGAAAACACACACGTACAAAAAAGAAAAAAAAGAGGAAATTGAACTTTACATAATTAGCAAGTATTTAAAAAGTACAATTTGACTTTTCAAGAAGAGAGAGTGAAAGCAAAAAGAAAAAAAAAGTCGACATAAACACCTCTTCACTCGAATCCTTTTTCCCTGATTTTTTTGTTCCCCTGATTTCTTTTTCCCTCTAAAAGGGACTCAGGAGAAAAACACACACGCAGGCAGCAAGAAAAAAAATAATAATAATAACAATGAAACAATGTAAATAAACTATCCTCACCCCCAAACATTAGAGCGAATCGGAGGTAGTTTGGTAAGAACCATTTAGACTATTCTTCATAGAGGAGTCTTGCGATTGTTTTTGCTGTTTTTCTTCGTTCACTTCGCCCTTCTTCTCCTCAACATCATCACCATCGCTTTCATCAGCGTCTAACACTTCCCTTAGCTTCTGCATATGTTCCCCATACGCCTGAGCCTCCTGTTTGGAGTAATTCACTATATTTTTTACTCTATACAAACGTCGAAGCTCCAACGCACGGGCCTCCTCCTTGATACTATCCAATTGCAACGGATTCGGTCGACCAAGTGATAGACGTCTTCGGAAGAAAGGTAATTTTACAGGTTTGTTCGATTCCGCCGATGGCAACGGTACATCAGGGTTTTGTGGGCCGCGTAAAACAACACCTTTTGGCTTACTCGCGCTATGTGCCATTTCATTCAAAGCAGTGTCCGCATCCTCCGTCAGATTCGCCCCGCCTTTACTAAGTGCGAGAGGGCGAATACGCAGCGTAGGCGTGGTAAACCTTTGCCCATTCTGTCCGGTTTGGCCTTGTGAAAGCAAATCGTTGGTCATGATACGAGGCATTTTCCTAAGCTGTCCCAACGAAGATGACTCTCGATCTATACAGGAAGGCTGTTCTTGCGGTTGATGCGCTTGTATATGTGACTGCTGTGAATGCACAGAGTGTAGCCTTTGCTCTGGTTGTTGCGAAGCATAATGATGATGTCGCTGCTGCTGCTGCTGTAGAGTGTGTGGGCTGTGCGTGGTTGCACTCCCGTTGGGCGCATTAAAAAAGGAGAGGTTTGTTGCATTTACTTTTAGTGTTTTTCGCCCATCTGTGACACGATCCGGCAAGTCACTCTCTTTGGCCGCAAGACGTGGAGCCGAGGAGACTCTTGCTGACGTTTGCGCCCCTGGATTTCCTCTTTGGCGATCGGGGAAGTTTTTGAACCTCTCCTCTGACATGGAAACCGCGGCAAAGGAGGCAGGGTACTCATCAGCAAGGCTCACTAATAGGGATTTTCCATCTTCCTTTCTCGAGTTCGCAGCGAACGGGGGCATTGTGAGGATGTTAAAATTACCGAGTTGTTTGTCCTCACCTAACTCCGCCTCCACTGTGGCGAGCTGACATAACAAATATGTAAAGAGTACACTGAAGCCTTGCAATTCGAAGGAATACTTTGTGAGCGCAGGGCTTTGGCGCACGTACTCCTCCCATTGCTGTGGAAAATGGACGCCGCTTGTCACGCCTTGTACAAATAGTTCCACAACGGAATGGGCAAACCATTGCAACATTTGCCCGAGCTCAGAGTGTGTGGCGGCGGCAGTGAAACTACTCTCCACTAGAGAGTGCGATGGGCAACCACGCGAGACTAAGAAGCTACTGGCGCGAGTACAAATAGAATCGGTACCAAATATACGTCCTGGATGGCGTTGTCTGTTAACGTTTTTTTGTCCCAGACTTTGAAATATATTTTGCAATTTCTCCGGTGAGGGAGATGCAGGCCATGCGGATTTAGCAAAAGCTATATTTTCCACTCTTGCTGTGAGGGCGGATGAATCTTTTGGCATCTCTTAAGTTTGTTTTTGTTCTTGACGCTCACTCTTCGTGGCACGTTCTAGATGGAGATACCCGGATTCAGGAAGAGGAGAAAACGTTATCTTTTTTTGTGTGTACATTAAAAGTTTTTGAAATCGTCAAAAAAAAAATTGATGATAAAAGAATTGTTTTTAAAGGTAAGTAACAGAATCACGCATATGCATATACTTTATTCAAAAAAAAATAAAAATGAATAATAAAACTCTATTCATGACAAAAGAAATGCAGTGCTTTACATTTCTTTTGTTTACTCTTTGCTTCGTAAAGTTGCACATAAACACACACACACACACACACACAGGTGTCAGACACGCAAAAGCACGAAAAAAAGAAGTCTGGCTCAAGCGTCACTTTAACTACATCAACAATGAATACAGAAAAGAAAAGAAAAAAGAGAAGAAATAGAACGAACAAAAATGGAATAATAACACAGACACTTTCTTATGTAGATATAAAAAATACGAGGGTTATTTTTGTGATCTACAAAGGTATGCGCCTTGGTGCTGGTACCACGAACGGTTTCGTTCCATGGAGTGTTTGCACTCCTTTGGCATCCACACGCCGCTCCAAATCTGCCGTTTCCGTATCATACATCGGTGTCCAATCTTCTATACATGTGTGCGACACCACCTTGCCCTTCACAAGACGACCGTTCACTGTGGAGGTATGTCCACTACTATTCGGTCCCGTGGCCGCTGCGAGGGGAATAATGGGAGGCAAACTGCATCCCTGTACCCCACTGCGGTTCCACGCACCTCGGAGTGCGACAAATTTCATAAAAGGCTCCTTTGGCTTCACCTCCTCATCCACGTTCTCACACGTTCCTGGTTTTAAAGGATGTGGGGTGGTGTCCTGTCTTTTTGCAGTCCCCAAAATAGAACGGAGGTTTTTACGTATTTTAGATAAGTGATGTGGACGTCGCGCAGCCGCCGCATTCTGACGAATATCGGTTTCAACATTTGTTCCATAGACAGTGGTCGCGCCTGTAACATTTAATGGAGGTCTGTACACACCACTCGCACTTACGGTTGACACCATATGATGTAGCCTCTCCGTGGCCTGTTTGTAACGCAACTCTTGCAGAGCATGACAAGCCGCCGCTTCCTCTTCAGCTTGCTTTTCATGCATTTGTAATGCCATCTCACGAACCTCCTCAGAGGCTTTAGTTGCCTCCAGGATATACTGTTTTCGAGCATAAAAATTATCCACATAGCGTCGCACATAAAAGCCACGAAAACAGGCTTGAATACGCGCGGCGTAGTATTCATACACCGCCATCTCATGAGCTTCCTCCATTTGTCTTCGAAGCTCTCCCACTCGTTTTCGTTGCATATGACCACGATACATCCGCTGTATACACATAACCGCGCTTCTCACATAGTGATAACCTCGACGCACTAGTGCCATGCGATAAACGGCTTGAATTCTAAGAACTGCATCCGCTTCCCTAGATTGCATTTCCGACGCTTTGGTAATGGCCTCCACAACCGACAAGGCAAGCTGTGGCCGCATCCGAATAGCAGTCACACTACAGTCCATACGCTACCTAGAGCTAAACTTTTTTTAAAAAATGTTAAAGCAAAAAATCAGGAAAAAAAAAATGGGGGATTCAAATTCGTCATAAACACAGAATCAGCATAGAAACTTTTAAACAACTAAAGCAACTGCAAATAAAAACAAAATGATAGTGTCTTTCAGACAATATATATATATATATATATATATTAAGAAATAATATTTGTGTCAGAATGCCGTCTGTAATCAAAGACAATCGCCAACAGTACTGTCAGCAGCCGTCCTCATAAGGGAGTACGTCACACAGCATTAGCATGTTTCATCATACTGCGCCAAAAAGGAAGATGGCAACACGGAAATACGCATTTACAAAGGGGGAGAACGAAGAAAGGGAATGGTATTCGCAAAAGAGGAGCGACAAATGGAGGGGCAACGGAAGCCGAGAGCTGTGCGTGCAAGCTTGCGCATCCACGAATGTCCAAGAAGGAAGCCGCCACATTGCGATTCGTGCGTGCATCGCAGGTCTCGGCACTCTTAGGTCCACGCAGGAGATCAAGGTGATACACTCGCCGGTGGGATTGTTCGTGAGGGCCTTGTAGCGCCGCGCGAGGGCTCAGCAGAAGAAGAGTGGCTCAGGCCACATCGTGGGAACCGCGTCAGAATGCCGTCTGTAATCAAAGACAATCGCCAACAGTACTGTCAGCAACCGCCCTCATAAGGGAGTACGTCACACAGCATTAGCATGTTTCATCATACTGCGCCAAAAAGACTTCTTTATTTCATACCCTCAACAATAGAAAAAAACATTGAAGTTGGAAGAGAACAGAAGTGCAGTGAAGCAATTTATTAGAAAAAATGAAATCTTAGAATAACAAAAAAAGAAAAAAAAAGTTTAGCAAGATCGAAAAAGTTTTTTTGGGCTAAAGTCTTGGCTTCTAACTCTCTATATACAAATGTATACTTACCGCGGAGAAAGATCCAGAAAAAAAAAATCTGTATTCATGGAGATACCATTTTTTGTGCCATTTCAATGGATTAATGTGACTATAAAACAATGTGCTAACTCGTTGTAATCATATCCACTGGCAGATGTCCTGCAGAACCCAATGTAGAAAGCGTCACATGCCCATTACCGCGAATAGTAACACTAGTGACACTACAATGTGGAAGAGACAAGCGAAGCCACGCTTCGGGTGGTAACTGCAAAACGCGGCACACCAAATAGCGAATGACATTTGCGTGGGCTACAATAACTTCAACAGAGGATTCATCAGAAGTGGGGCGGTGAAAGTACTTTTCAAAAACGTCCTCCACCGCGCGCATATCACTGTATCTGGCGTACTTCCCACGGCGCTTCGGTTCCGGATCACACGGGAAGCGCTCACGAAGTAAAGCATCAGTTGCCAAACGTTTTCTCATAGATGGAGGGAACGCTTCAAGTATTAATTTAACTGTCTGTTGAGCACGAGTCATATCAGAAACGTGAATAAATTTTGGCTCCGGTAAAATCATCATGCCTCCCATATATTGTTGCACTTCTGATGCATTAGTGGGGGTCACCTTTATTGAACCTTCATCAGAAGCTTTCTGCTGGGACTTAATCGCAGTTGTCGTAGCATTCTGCTCAAAGCACTTCCACAGATACTCACCTGTAAGCTTCGCTTGCTTCTCCCCAAGTGAGGTTAGCGTTCGGATAGAATCATCATCCGAGTGCTCATTTTGATACTGTCCATGCCGAATAAGAATAAGCTGGCGTCTAAAAGAGCGCTTACGATCTGCGCGTATACCTCTTACTCCAGGTCGATCCCAGTCCTCCACCCATGTTGTACCCCATGTTTTTACATACTCAAGCTCCTCCTTGGTAGGTAACGGTAGACCGTCTAGTGAATGATTCGTAAGACCATCTAGTGAGATGCCGCTTGGAGCAGTGCTATCGCATAGAGCCCAGGAAAATGGCGAACAAGCAAATCCAATGGCTGTGCCTGCAAAAAATCTCGCCAATCGTGACATGAACTATCGTCCAAAAGTAAGACCAAAATAATTAAAATATGTATACTTAAAAAACATCGGCAAACAAAAAAATGTAAAAAGGGATAGCTACGTTCACGCTCAACTCATTAAGTCATTCACAAAAAAAAAAAAATACACCCAAAACATCAGAATCACCTAAAAATACAATGAAAGTCAAAATATTTACACGGTTCACATGGCAACGCAAGAAAAATAATATAAAAAAGCAATAAAAAAAGAAAACAAAATATAAAATGCCTTACGAAATCAAAACTTTCACCCATCATTCCCAAAGTCAAGACCACACAAAATTTACTTCAAACCGACAGTAAGAATGATCTATACGCACCAAAGTTATAAACGGAAAAAAAAAAAACACCAAAAAAAGCAGCCCCATTCACAAAAAAGAACAGCAACGAATATCCAAACGACAACGGAAATGATAAAACATTCCAAACAATAACTTAAAACCCCACAACCTCAAATATATAATGTCAAAAAATTCATAGATCCTCATCGTAATTAGGTCTCAAAAAACCTTCCCACGCAAGAGTCAAAACATCGACATCAAATTGAACCTTACAACCCACATAAACAGCTATAAAAGCAAGAATAAAAACCATCCAATCAGAAAGACGACAGAACATACTTGGCGGTAGTGCCGCCTCCAATCGCTGATCAACCATTTCTACCCTTAAAAAAAAAAATAATAATAATAAAAAATAGAAAAATAGAAAAGCATTTTCACGACGTGTCAAAGTCCATCTGCGACGGCTTTACATCGGCCTAGTTTTCAATCACCTCGTCACGTTGGCCACGCATAAAGGGGGGACGGCAAAAGGAGGTAACAAAAAAGAAAGAAAAAAGACAAGAGAGGGTGTAGGGGAGGGGGGGGTCTTTGAGTGTGAAACAAATACAACACCGAAATTTTTAAACATAAAAACGGAGCCGCATCCTCTCCCGCATCCAAGCAGCACGGGATGTAAAGGATGTAAAGGAGGCAGGCGAAGGGTAGGAGAGTGCGATCAGACTGGGGCGACAGTGTATCTTGCTCATGGGGGCATCAAAGTCTGTGATGTTACGTCAATCATCATGCTGGTCCGGCGGTGTACAGGGCTCATCTGGCTCTCCAGTTTCGTCTGCAGCGCCTGGTGGATTTGCGACGCGCAAACTACTTTAAGAGCTTGTTGGGGTAATGTGATGTGTAATGCATGGTTTGCTGCTGGCTCGTCATGGCCCCGACGGAGCTGGAGCGCACACAGGATATGCATAACGGGACAATCGCACGGCGGAGCATCAGACGCACTAGACGCCGAGCTGCACGCCGCGCGCGACCTTGCTCTGCGACCCCCGACGCGTGCGCAGCGCGAACGCCACACACGCTGGCTCGAGGCCGTACGCCCACCGAGAGAGCGCCCCCGAGGTGACAGGGTCGCGGCGTTGGCTCACACAGCGGTGAGAAGGAACGACGCACACGCGTTCAGAAACAAAGAGGGGTGATAGTAGTGGTGGTGGTGTTGGTGGTGGCTAGCAAAAGCGCGTTTGCTGACGACGATCAGACGGGGCATGGAATAAAACTGTTTTCACGACGTGTCAAAGTCCATCTGCGACGGCTTTACATCGGCCTAGTTTTCAATCACCTCGTCACGTTGGCCAC
>JASANV010001515.1:0-99226 GCA_030849715.1 Trypanosoma mega | reverse complement strand
TTTGACCTTTTCTCCTTATTCTTTCTCGGTTCGCGGTTTGCGCGCGCCTCCGTTTTATTTTTCGTGCCGCCGCGCGCTCCATAGGGAAGCGCCGCGCCCGCTAGATTAGCACTTTGTGTGCGCTGCGCTTCCCCTTCCCAGAGGAATTTTGTAGTAGTGTCTTCCCCCCGCTTTGGGGCTGCCAAAAGGCGCCCCTCGGCCGCCGAAACGGGGAGCGATGGACCTCTTTTGGCGCGCGCGGCGGCGCATGCCGCCCAACGGCTTCCCCCTCGGGTTCTCCCGCGTTTGGTTCGCGCTGGCTCCTGCAACTTAATTTTTCCTTCCCGCAATTCGTTTTTCGTGGGGCCGCGGTTCTTTTTTTTTACCAATAGTGGCGAAGCCGGGCGCGAATGGGGTAAAAAACTTGAAAAAATAGCAGCGCGGGCGCCGAACAAACAAGCCTTTTTTTTTATGAAATAAAGCGCGTTTGGGGTTTTGGGGGGGACCCGCCGCGCGCGCTACTTTTTGTTTGTTTTTCTAAAGAAAAGATTCTGGGGGAGGCGCGCGCCGCCGCAAAATCGGATTTCGCCCGGCTTCGCGAAAAATAACACCGCTGCGGAAACGCGGGCCTCCTCTTTAATTTGCTTTTCCGCCGTCGGCCCCGGTGCATTTTTTCTTTTTTTTCGAAGGAAAGGCGCCCGCGATGCGGCGCGTTTGGGGCGGTAAAAGCCCGCCGTGGCCGCCGCAAGCGATTCCGCAGAGGGCGGGGTGGAAAAGGAAATTTTCTTGCCTCCACATGGAAGGCGTCGCGTTAAAGGGCCTTGGTCCCGAGGCGGCGCCCGTCGCCGAGATTAGTCAAAAAATGGGCAGCCAACCGGCGCTGTGAGCGCCGAAGGCGCCGCTAAAGAGAATTAAAAAAAAAAAAGAGCACATAACCGTCCCGCCCCCTTTTCCTTCACGACCCGGTTCGCGGGCAAAGCGGGGCGGCTTTCCCGGACAAAGGGCCAATCCAAACTCCCGCGGCGCGGCGGCCTTTCGATCTAGGCGCTCGGGGCGGTAAAAAACGCGAACCTTTTCGAAAGAAATTTTCGGCTTTTTCGTGGCGCGGCCGGATCCAAGTAAATAGGGGAAAAAGGCAAGAAGCAAACTTTGGATTAAGAAGCGGGCGTTTGGGCTGTAAAACGCTGTTGGTGACGCGGCGTTCTCATTTTTTTTTTTCTTTTCTTTCCGCCGAAGGCGACTCCACTCCAGCCATCCTCGTTTATTTCCGTGCTTTGCTCGCCTTTGTTCGATTCCGCCCCTGGCCTTTCGCTCGTTGTGTTTATCATTGGGGAGCTTTTCTTTCTTGTTGCTTTGATTTTGTTCTTCCTTTCTTTTGGCGGTGCGCCGGCGCCTTTTTTTCCTTTCCATGAGGATAAAGGCTAGATGAGCCGTTTGCCGGGAAGGAAGAGGTTTGTACTTTTTTCTTTTCTTCTTTTTTGTTCACCTTCCTATTGTTTTCTTCTTTTTTTTTATTGTTCTCTTTTTGTTGTTGTTGCTGCTGTGTGCTTATTTCTTTTCCGTTTTCAAGAAAACCAACCCGCCTCACATTAAGCACGTCATGCGCGTCACCCTTTGTCAAATGGCGGTATCGGCCTCCAAGGAAGCCAATGTTAAAAAGGCCGTTGATGTGATTATATCAGCTTCCCAGAGAGGATCCAAATTTGCTGTACTACCTGAATGTTTTAACTGCCCATATGGAACAAAGTATTTCGAGGAATACTCTGAGGAAATTCGACCAGGTTTTCCAACATTTGATGCAATTAGCAAAGTGGCGAAGGAGAACAAAATTTGGGTTGTCGCCGGTAGCATCCCGGAAAAAAGTGACGGAAAACTCTACAATGCCTCTATGGTTTTTGATTCCGAAGGTAATCTGGTGCATGTGCAGAGGAAAGTACACCTGTTTCGTATAAACACAGAGACCGTGAGGATGGACGAAGGTGATGTCCTCAGTGCAGGTAACACAGCCTTTTCAGTAAGTATGCATGATAACAGAAAGTTCGGTGTTGGTATTTGCTTTGATATTCGTTACCCACTGCTTGCTTGGAAATATGCAAACGAAGGTACGTCTTTCTTGATATATCCCGGAGCATTTAACATGGTAACAGGCCCCTTGCATTGGGAGCTCTCAGCAAGGGCACGAGCTGTTGACAATCAACAGTTTGTTCTCATGTGCTCTCCCGCGCGGGATGAAACTGCAGAATATGTTGCGTGGGGGCACTCAATGGTTGTGGATCCTCTTGGTCATATTATTGCAAAGACAGAGGAGAAGGAATCTTTTGTAGATGCAGAACTCGATTTTGGACTTATCGAATCAACGCGCAACCGAATTCCTATTTTGAGTGGTGTAAGACATGACATCTATTCACTTAACTGGAATTAGGTAAGTACCGTTAGTATTGTTAAACGCTAATTGTTATCACTATTATTATTTTTCTGACTGTGCGTATGTGTGCACGCGTTTTTTTCTTTCTTTAATTTATATATTCATGTTTTATTTTTGTATGCGTGTAGAAGCATGAAAGGTTCAAAGGCTTGTTTTTCCCTGTTTTGTTTCCTGATTATTATTATTTTGTTACTCAACTTGAGAAAAGATTTCAAAGTGAGGCGATGGTTTTTCTTTTTCTTTCGTGATTTTTTTTTTGTCGACCTTATTATTGCAAGGATTGTGTTCTTTTCAAGGACAATAGTACTACATTTTGTCGTTGTCTTTGCAGGGGTAAGTATAAGCCTAGGGAAGGAAGACAATGTATCGTAGATTTAGCTTTATGCGTACTTTTTCTCCACTCTTTTTTAGCTTTCGTCTGTGTCATGTAAAATCATTGGGTAATCATACATCATTGAGTGAGGAATCAGATAGGGCCGTGGAAACTCCAGAGGCTGAGGTATTAAAAGAAATTGAATTTCATGCTAAAGAGCCTCATGAAGTGCTTGGTGAGATAAAAAAGGAGGATGTGAACGTTATCTCTTTAAGAGAGAATTTTTTCGTTGAGCTAAATCATCTACGACACATGTACTCTCAAGATGGTCCCTATATTGGATCGCGAATGAAAGATAAGCCGAAGGAATCAGTTGATGAACGTCGTCGCCGTAATGTTATGCGAATTCCTCAGCCTGAGGTGGAGTATAGGCCAAATGAGACTTCGTTTCGAAGATTGCCACGTAATACAAGGCTTCCAAATGAATTTGAACTACGTGCTTTATATCCGCAAAGTACCGGACTTGAACTTATACAGGGAAAGGCAAATTGTGTCGACCAAAGTGCCTTTGGTGTTGATGAGGATCCCTCACCAATGGCGTATAGCATGATTCTTCCCCCCGACTGGTCTAAAGAGAAGGAATATCCTTACATGGTAGTTCTTCCAGATCATCGTGGAATTCCTCGTGATTTTGAAGATGTATGTGCAAACTTTTTTGAACGCCCTGCTCATCGACAACTTATGAATGAACAAGGATGGGTTGTCATTTGTCCAGTCATAAACCTTCGTCATAATTTTCAAGTTCCTGTAGAAGGTGTGGTTACTCGATTTTGTGATTGGGTGGTGGAACATTTTAGGGTTGAGCATGGACGAGTTCATCTTTTTGGAAAGGGCAATGGCGCCTATGTCGCTCTTCGAACAATTATGGAACACAGGGATGTTGCAATTAGTGTTACGGCTGTTTTGGGTAGAACCGGAACCCCTTTTAGGCCATTGGACCGTCCTCAGGACAAGGTAAGAAACGTCAACGGTGTGCACACACTAGTCTATGTCCCAGGTTTGTTAAGAAAACAGGATTGGTACTACAAATTTAAATTTATGATGGATATGGCGCGAATTAGACCACCACTGAGGAATATTCACTTTGCAGATGTGAGAGATCACCAAGTATATTACGCCATAAATCCATACGAATTTTGGAATCATATGAAATATTTTCGTCAACATAATGTGAAAATGGTTACGGAGAGTGGTTATCAGATGAGCTGAACTCATTCTCTTATACCCTTTTTACGCTTTTGTGCATTTACTTTACCCGAAAGAACACCGTATGATATCTTCACGATTTTCTAAAATTGATTTTTTTGCATTTTTTTAAAGTCGTGTGTCGTTTTTTTTTTCCATTTGTTGTTATGGTTTCCTTTTCTTGCTGTTGTTGTTGTTGTTGTTATCTGTGTTTATGTTGTACTTGCAGCTCTACGTGACGACAGGGTCACTTACAATGTATTCATAACGCTTTGTATTTTTTTATTCTTCTTTTTCTTACATTAGCCCATAGGCTATCATATCAAATGTCCTTTAGTATAAGAAACGCAGTGCTTAGTGATGATGAGGAGTGGTTTAATATTCCCACGGTAGTTCGAAGTTTTCTTCGTCAGTTGAACAACGAGGTTCAAAACAATCGCGCATCATTAGATACTCTACTTTCGGCTCACGAGGAGCAAGACAAAGTAGTGAAGAGGATTCTTTCAAAGCAAGGAGAGCGAGATATTGAAGTAACGAAAACAGTGTTAACCTTGCAACATGAAAGCCGAGACGTGGAAAACTCACTACGTGATGTCGTTGATGGTATTCGTGATCAAATGCGCCGCTTAAGCGACGAGCAAAAGGAAGTAAGAAAGACTATTAAAGATATTAAGGAGGAAACCAAAGAAAATGTTGCTATCAGTGCATCCACACGCACTCAAGTTATAGGCCTTACCAAGAGCGTCAACAACCGTATGAATATGTTGGAGAGCGTGAGCAATGCTGCAGCGGAAAAAACGGCGGAATGTTTAGAAAATATTGTGAAAGAGAATAATCTTAAAAGTCAAAAACACGAAGATATGCTTAATGAAAATCGTACGTGTATTGAACAGTGTAACCTAGCACTTTGTGAGCTTTATGAGGGAATAACAAGTGAGGTAGATAACCTTAAACTCCTTGTAAAAAAAAATGAGGACACAATAAAGGAACTTGCACTTTCAAAAAATGATTTTGCTGAAAAATGTCTTGAAGCAAACGATCATCTTAACGAGAAGGTCAAAAATATGGAGAATGTAATTCAACGCGTTGAGAATTCATCCGACGACCGTTTCGAATCTGTGTTTAGCACTCTGGAAAAGTCACAGGCTTTGATAGATAAGTTATCTCGGGTTTGTTGTGAAAAGAGCAAGGATCACTCTTCGGTTGTAAATCTCATAGAGGAGACACGTGAAATGCAGAGTAAACTCGCAGCCGAAATTAAGGCTACTGTTGGGGAAAAAATGAATAGATACGATTCCAAAATAGAGCAGATTCATAGACATATTGACGCTTTACATTATCCCACGGATTTTGATTTGGAACGTATGACTTCAAGAGTTTCGGTAATTTCTTCTGACGTGAATGCTGTTCAATGTCGCATCGACGAAATAGAAGGTCAACTATTAAGGAGGAAAAATGAAGATTATATTAAAGGTTTGTTTAATGAATTTTTTTCCGATGAAAAAAATATTTTTAAGCAAAATCAAAAAGAAATGCAATCGTCATTGATGCAACAGCAGAAAATATTTCATGAAGAAATAGAGTACATAAAATCATCCATTTCGCGTTTAGAGGTAAAGTGTGAACAGGCTATGCTTTCCTTTAGAAATGCGGAATCAAAGAGTGATTCTGCACTAGCAACGTTAAGGCATATGGATGATGTAAATAAGGCTGTTAATGTTGTACGCGAACAAATCGGTGACTTACGCCATAGTGTTGAAAAATTATCAAAAAAGGGATCTCCTGAAATAAAGCATCGCAATGTTCAGTCAACCAGCGGTGTTAGCAAAGGCGATTTGGAAGAATGGAAAATTTTTGCGGAGCACACAAAACATGCGCTAAAAAGTCAAGCAGATGATATTGGTCAAATACATGAGAAGTTGTCGCACTCTGACCTTGTTATCAAAGATATTCCCAAATGCTATCAACGTTACATGGATAGTATTGAGCAGAAACTAGCACCTGCTTTGCTTGAGTTGGAGGTCTTTAAAAAAAAAGTGGTCAACATTGAGCATGAGAGAAATTCCACTCCTCCGGGTGAAAGAGTTATTAACATCGGTTTACCTGAAGAGCGACTGGACGAGGTGAAGGTCAAGTTGCAGCAAAATCAATTGCTTCAATCTATTCAACGTCACGTTCAAACGCTTGATGTCCGAGTGGATGGAGTTGAATCTCTTACTGAAAGCATGGAGAGAAAAATGGAGGGACTTTCCAAAGATGTGCTTGGTTTGTCGAGTGCCGTACTATCCGTTGAGGAGAATGAAAGGCAAAGAGGTGTTTTTTTACAGAATGAAATAAAGAAGACTACTACACGGATGCGTAACTTAGATGATGAGATGAATAATTTGGTGGGGGGCACTCGTGTAGGGGAAGCCTCGCAGATACGGATTGAAGAAGTTAAATCCCTTTCAGACTCTCTTGTTTCAGTGGACGCTCAACTAAAAGGAGTTGAGAAGAAGCTTTCTTTATGTCTTACAGTTGACTCACCAGAATGGTTGAAGCTACAACAGATCATGATAATGATACCTGAAAAAATGATTGAAACAAAAATAGATAAGCTCTCTTTGGAGGCTGAGCAGCGCCGTGTTACCTCTCTTTGTAATCGTGTTTTGGAAATGGAAAATTCACTTCTTTGTATTACTCGAGAAATGAAGGAGTTGCAAAGCATCGAAGAGAATGCGCGGAAAAAATCTGCCTCGCGCTCTGAGTCCCTAAGCTCGGATATGCTGCTTTCTCTTGTTGAGCGGGTTACTCACTTGGAGGATTTACAGAAAGATAACCTCAGTAGTCTTACAGATCAACTAATTCTTCGTGTTAGCTCCATAGAAGAAGTTTTGACTCAAATGAGTGGTGAACTTTCTTTGCTTACTCCATTACCCAATGAAGTTGGCTCTCTTGGATCACGAATATCTGAATTTGAGGGCTTGTTGAATAAACACGTCCACACTGAGTCGCCGAATGTATCTTATCCAGCGTTACTAGACCGCTTGGCAACTGTGGAGGGCATAATAGGGACCTTTTCACGAAGTTCTGAAACGTGTTCGACCGAACTTATTGATTTGAAAAAACGTATGCACCAGTTAGAAGAACGTGATCCACGCATTGCTTCCAGTGAAACCGTCACATCAGTTGCTCCAGCTGAAACAACCTTGACAAGTGACAAAGTCGAGGATAAACTTGATGAAATAGAGACTAAAATAATAGGAGCATTGGAACGTGTCACCCGGGTTGAATCCGAGGTGCTGCAAATTCAAAAAGAACATAAGCCGCCCAAAGAGACTTTCTATACAATGGCTCAGATGGATGCCCGTTTTGAAAATTTGTGGGCCTCCTTTTTAAGTTTACTGACGCGCAAAGAGGACCAAGAAGGTGTTGAACAAAAACTAAGTGAGTTGAGGCAATGGGTGGCTGATGATATTGCTGTACGAATAAACAGTATGACTCGGGAAATGCAGCGTTCAATTGATGAGCGTGTAAAGATTACAGAGGTTCGTGAGTTGCTCCAAAGTAGGTAAAATAATATACCCTCGATAGCTTTTCTTCACACTTGCAACATTTAAGTTTAAATCTTTGTTTGGTGTAGCTTGCTCTTTCTTTACAATTGTAATTATATATATATATATATATATATATGTGTGTGTGTACTTTTTTTTTTTTCTTGACCATGGTAAACTTGGTTACTATGATACCTTTCTCTCTCTCTCTCTCTCTTCTTTTTTTCTTTTTTGGTGTGTGTGTGTATGTGCAAATTCAAAAGCAGGGAAATATAAAGAAATAGGAAAGATAAGCACATTGCGATATGCTTGGCCGTCGTATTTTTGCTAGCTCCGCTATCCCGCGTAACATGTACGCGAGATTACATATAAGTTCGCAAGCCCAGGCTTTTAGGGTATTACCAAGTTTTGTTCCTGTGTGTTCTATGGTCTCTTCCGCACCTAAAGAGGTGGCTTTGTTTTTGAGAGGTTCCTCTCTTTCAATGCCTGTGCTTGAAACTGGAGAAATTGACCCAATGTTTTTGCAAGGACTCATCGACGCAGTTACTCAGGTCCATGTAGGCCTTTCGCCATTGTTAGAATTATTTATAATCGGACGAATGATGTTGACGCATACTCCTTTTTTGAAAATATTTTGACTCGCGAAAAAAAATATGTGGCTTTTCTTTTATATATTTATATATATATATATATAATTTTTTTTTGTTTGCCGCGATGTTTTTCTCCACCATGAATGAAAGTACGGACTTCAGCACATGATTTGGATATTCTATCTTTATGCATCGCATTCAATTGTGATGTACTTCTGCCGTCAAGAAGATATCTTTTTGCATAATTTAGACAATGGAAAGTAACATTGGACATTGGGGGTACACACTTGGAAAGAAAGAAGACATTTTCGGTTTGAGATAAAACAAGAATTTTCACGTTAGGGGGAAAGAACAACAAGAACAACAACAACAACAAAAAAATTAGTGAGGACTGGGAGTTTCGTCTGGTCAACTATTTTACAGAGAAATTATTGTAGGTGTACTCAGAATTGAGGGAGGAAGGAAAAAGCAAATGGAATATTACTCTTAATTCTGAGAAAAAGAAGAAAACTAGAAAATGATAAGAAAAAAATCAAGCAAACAAGCACATGTTATTGGGTATTGAAGGGAAATCCATTTTATATACATTTATATGTTTATGTGTCTTCTTCTATACTGTTGGAAGTGAGAATCATCTTATTCTGTTGGTCAGATGGGAGAAATTTTTTATTATTCCTTTTCTTTTTCCTGTTTCCTTTTATGTGTTTATGTATATACATATATATATTTGTGTTGTTGCTCTCTCCGAATAAGCAGCTTCTCCTTTATTTGTATTTTTTATTGTTTTTTTTTTCTTTTCTTTTCTACATTTATGTGAGGCGCAAACTGGAGTAGGTTTTTTTTTTTTTTCTTGCTGGACGTTTGTTTTGTTGCTGCGCCATCAAACATTTATTACTTACTTTCTAGTAAGTGATGCCCAATCCGTATGTAGGAAATGATGATGCGGCGCGGTTTGTTGACTATTACGCCTCACGCCGTATGCAACAAGACTCTGTGCGTCGCCTCTATAGCGAGAGTCTGCATCATCGCAAGGAATCCATTCGCCGTGTTGAAGAGAATGTGTACCCGCAGCAAACCCCTTCATACCGCACACAACGAGAAATAGATGACTACCTCAACCGTCTCGTCTACGAGGAAACATTTCGACGGCAGCGTAAGTTGGTGGATCTGGAGTGGGATCTGTACCACCCGCCTCCCACACCCCATCGCACTCCCGACCAGATCGCTTCTCATGTAGCACGGATGCATGACCAGCAGGTGCGCAATAAGGCCCGACGCGAGATGGATATAAATCGGCGCTTCGGCACTGGCAAGGACGGCACACCCAACGCTCGAACGGAGGAGGTGGAGATGCAGCGGCAGTTAAATCGTGAACGTGAGGAAGGCTGGCGTCCACCTTCGGCGCATGTGAAACACAATGATGGAGCCATGCTCCTCGTCTCGGAGCTTGGAGCAATTCATGAGGAGGCGGTACCGAGAGAACTAGCTGCGTCTGAAACGCCGCGCCGGAACCGTGTGAATAAAACAAGGCTTAGTGAATTATCCAAGCCGCTTCGAGTCACGCCAAGAACTCAAAGGGAAGAGGATCCTCTGATTCCACCATTTCGCGTCGTTGGTAATATTTCCCCGCATCGATCTAAAAAATTGCGCTGAAAATTCCCTTGAACGACAAAGAGATGGAATCTTTCCTCCGTCACCTATATTTCCTTCTGTTATTGTTAATTCTTTTCATCAAATAGATAGAGTAAAAAGAAAAAGAATGGGCATATATATATTATTATTATAATTATTATTATTGTTATTAACATTATATTTTTATGGGAGGTATAGTGCTAAGAGAGCTTCCATTTTTCACGTTATTATTATTATTGTTAGAGTTTGTCTATTTTGCCTTCAAGACGAGATGTTGCTGATACTTTACGTTGGAATGATGATGATAGTACAAAGAGTGTCCACGTACAGGAATATATAGAATTAAAGTTGCGTTGTGTGCACTGTGCTTGCGCTCTCATTGTAAACATATATGTATAAATGTATATTTACATTGTCTCTTCGTTTTTAGTGTCTTGACACAATGTATATTGCTGGGTGGTTTTTTGTTTTCATTTCATTTTTTGTTGCTATTATATTCTTTATTATTATTATTATCACTTTTTTTTTCTATCTTTCCTTTTGTGGGATTTTTTTTTTTTTGGCAAACACAAACACTCAAAAAGAAAGAAAAATAGTAAGCAGGGAAAAATTCGACGTTGAATAAAAGCAAAAACGACACAAAAAAACAAAACAAAACCTTATTGTTTTTTTTCACTTAGTATAAAGCTTGTATTTTTCCTTTTTTACGAATGGCTGGAAGCACCATTACATCCATTGCTTTTGTTCCTGAGGAAATTGCAGGACCCGTCTTCGTTGGAAGAGAAAATGGCACAATAGAAAAGTATCATTCCCCGGATTGGGCGTTCTCTGGAAAACCAGCCATGACTCTCTTTGGACATTCCAAAGCTGTGACGTGTATTGTGGCCACATCTCCAGAGGAGCTGTACAGTTGCTCCATGGATGGTAACATCCGCCAGTGGTCAGCAGATCCTGATCAAGAAAGCCTGAAGCGTTCTTTGAGTGTCACCAAGTTACCCACTCCGTTGCGTTGCCTTGCCCTGAGTGATAGTCGAATCTATACGGGCGGCAACGATGGTTCCCTCTTTGTTATTGATGGCACGCGCCGATCTACCTGGCCAGGTCATCAGGACGCTCTCAGTTGTATTGCAATTGGCCCAGAGGACGCATCTCTGGTCATCACAGGCGGATATGATAACCAAATTCGACTTTGGGATTCGAAAGTTGGAAAAACTATTCGTCTACTTGTGGGTCACTCGAATCATGTCAAGTGTCTGCGTGTGGTTGCCGGAGATGTTCTTCTCTCCTTTGCGCGGGATCTCACCATGAAAATTTGGCGTCTACCCGAGTCGGGTGAGGATCCGGAGGAAGAGGCTCCATCAACCCCGGCGGACCAGAACCGCCAAACCACTGTTTCCTTCAAGGAACCAAACCGTAAGAAGGCACAATCTGGTAATATCAAAACCAACGAGAACGATGAAGATAACAATAAGGATTATGCCGAAAACGACACAAAAGATGCCACAGTAAATTCAGAGGCGGCAGTAGAAGGTGCGGCATCCGGTGCGGATGAGGGTGTATCGGTTGCTGAAATTTACCGTGCAGGTGTAGAGCGCGGCGGAGAGGTGAAATCTGTTCTTAAAGCTCGCCCGGAGCCGCCCATTCGTCGTTTACGACCAATAGGAACAATTGAAATTCCTGAAGCCCCACACGTTGTTGCCGCCGCTCGTGAGGACTCCGCGTATTGCTACGTTGGCACATCGGGAGGCTACGTGTTGGGCATAAATACGCGTACCCTCACGAATACAGTGCTGAACTTTGTTTCTCACAACACCAACCGTGTACGCGCGGATGGGAAAGAGGCACGTCTGATTCTGCGCGATGCGACGCGGGCGATACGACGCCGATGTCGCCACGCCATACAACAGCGTCAGCGCCAACTCCTCCGCGCGGCCCGAAAAGTCAAGGCGGCGAAGCGGGCAGAGGAGCGAAAGGAACGCCTCGCCGCTTTGGCTGCCCGACGAGCGGAGCGCGCCGCCGCCCGCGCCGCGAAGGCGGACGAGGAGGACGACGAAGAGGACGACGAAGCCAACGAGGAGGACGACGAGGAGCCCGAGGAGGCCGAGGAGGAGGAAGACGAGGAACAGGAAAACGATGAGGAAGGCGAGGAAGACCCCCTCGCCGCCCTGGATGAGGTGCAGCGGGAGGAGCTCGCGGAGTTCCGCCGCGCGCAGGAAAAGGAACGCGATGAGGAGGTGAACGCCCTGCGCCACGCCGCAGAGTCGCGACGGAAGACCATGCAGCAACTCGCCTCAACCACATATGATACGGCACGCGAGAGGTTCTTTCGACTGCCTTTTACGAGTTATAAACGGCTCGAGGGCGAGGCGGTGTTGGCGCTGGCTGTGGACGGGAGTGGATGCTGCGCGGTGCAGGAAGACCACATCGTGCGGGTCGACCTCACCCCTGGCATTACGTATCTGTGAGATTACACAGCTGAGGGTGGGATGAAAAGTGGAGAACGAGACCAGACCAAACAAAGCAACAACAACTATAGTAAAATCATGAATGTAAAGAAATGAGAGGGGAAAAAAAAAAGGTGGGGGATGGAGGAAGAGAAGTATCAACCTGGATTTCAGAGAATAAGGGGAAATAGTTGTGACATAGTCTACGAGTCCATTTTTTTTTTCCCTCTTTTCCGGTTTCTCTAACCTTCCCGAACCCCTGCCTACCTTGTTTGTTTTGTTTTAGTGTATTCGTTCCTCGAGGAGAGCAGATTACATATGTAAACAAAGAAAAACGAAAACAACAACGAAAAAACGCATTTATTGTCGACACCTTTATGTTCTCTGTTGTACTAATTATAGATTTTTTTTCTGTTGTTTTTGTGTGTGAGTAATTTGTAAGGGATGAAAAACTATCATTGTTGTTTTCTTTTCTTTTTTGCCTTTTCATTTATGTTTTTGTTTGTTAAATATATATTTATCCTTTCTCGCATTGCGACGTAAGTAGGCTTTGCTAGGAGGCTTAGTGAGGATGTCGCATCACGCCAAGATCCGCGATCTTCGCGATAAGAGCAAGGAGGACCTGCTGAAGCAACTCTCCGAATTCAAGAAGGAGCTCTCACAGTTGCGTGTGGTGAAGCAGTTGAACAGCGGTGGCCCGCGCCTCGGCCGCATCCGTCCGATCCGCAAGAGCATTGCGCGCATCCTGACCGTGCTGAACAAGAATGAGCGCGACAACCTGCGCAAGTTCTACTCGGAGAAAAAGATGCGCACGAAGAAGCCGAAGGCACTTCGTGAGAAGCTGACGCACCGTCGCCGCCTCGCGCTGAAGGACAACGAGAAGAACCGCAAGACGCGCCGCCAAGTGCGCATGGCCAACAGGTACCCGAAGCGCGTCTTCGCCGTAAAGATTTAAAGTATCAAGTGGTGGTTACGCTTGTTGATATTTTAGATGAAGGCCCTCCACTGCATCCCTATTGTTTTTTTTTGATTGTTTCTCTTTTTTTGCAGAATTCTCATTTCAAAAACAACAACAACAAAAAAGTGTTACAGATTTTTGGGCTTCACTTCCATGTATCGTTGTTTAATATTTGCTCTTTTCTACTTTAATTATTGCTATTGGTTATTATCATTGTTTGACTTTTTCTCTTTTTTTTTGTTTTTATGCACATTTCTGGTTGATAAAATTATATCGATTTATTTTTTAATTGATATATTTATATTTTCCTTTTTTAAAGATCATGTCGCATCACGCCAAGATCCGCGATCTTCGCGATAAGAGCAAGGAGGACCTGCTGAAGCAACTCTCCGAATTCAAGAAGGAGCTCTCACAGTTGCGTGTGGTGAAGCAGTTGAACAGCGGTGGCCCGCGCCTCGGCCGCATCCGTCCGATCCGCAAGAGCATTGCGCGCATCCTGACCGTGCTGAACAAGAATGAGCGCGACAACCTGCGCAAGTTCTACTCGGAGAAAAAGATGCGCACGAAGAAGCCGAAGGCACTTCGTGAGAAGCTGACGCACCGTCGCCGCCTCGCGCTGAAGGACAACGAGAAGAACCGCAAGACGCGCCGCCAAGTGCGCATGGCCAACAGGTACCCGAAGCGCGTCTTCGCCGTAAAGATTTAAGTGTGTATATGTGGATCAGCGACATTCTTTCTTTGTTGTTTCAGTTTTTATTTATTTTGAATTTTTTTTTTTTCTTTTGTTCGTTGCAAAATTCTTATTTTGCGGAAAAGGAAACAAATGATGTTTCCTTTTTTATCTGTTTTGGCAGCATGATTCTGCTTTGGATTCGTTTCACCATAAATGTACATATAAAAAGCTGATGTTTTTTTGTTTTTTTTTTTTCTTGATGTTTTGCTTAAGGAAGACAGCTTTGCCTCACACTATTTGCGCAATTCCAATATGAACGAGGGCGATGGGTTGCGGTCCCATATGGAACGCATTCTTCGTCTCCACTCGGCCCGAGTGCGGAAGTTACAGGAGGAGGAAATCGCCATTAACGCTCGCACAGAACTTCTTGAGCTTTTAACAGCGGAGTTGTTAGGGGAGGCGTTGCATATTCCCTCCGAGACTGTACATGCGAGCCCTATGCCATGCGCAATGCCTTCGCATTCCCCCTCCGCACCCAATTCTCCCGCAGGGGAGACACTCAAACGGGCGGGTGAGGAAAAAGAGGCGGAGTTTTGCCCGTCGCATCCAAAGCGTCCGCGCTTGGAGAGGCCGTTGGGGCCGAGTGCGGAGTGTCGCCGCACGCCTTCACCGATTCGGCGCGAATTAGACGCATTTTTTCCGAAAACCTCATCAAGGTCATCTCTGCGTGGTCGAAACGCGGGAACAAGTCGAATTGATGGGGGCGGAAATGCTTCTTCGTCCGTTGTGGAGCGCACCGCGACGGATATTCTAGCCGCCCTTCCGCGTCTTCACACAAACGCGGAGATCGCATTGGAGGAGACGCGAAGTTGTGTGCGCACCTCACGCCGCAGACAAGTCGATTACGCAAACGACGAGGCGTTGCAGCGAACGGCGGATGGGAGTCATGGCAAACATGGGGAAAACATTCCATTGACACCCGAGCCGTTTTGGGATATTGCTTTTCCAACACTCCCTAAGAGTTGATGCGGTGATCCCTACAGAGGAGGTAAACAATGGAAATGATAAGAAAATTTTTAAGAAAAAAGGAAAGAGAAAAGAAAAATTATTTTGAGTGAAGTGTTTTTTTAATTTATTTTCTCTTCTTTTGAGCGAGATAGTGTGGCCTATTTTTTGTGTCGTGCCAGCGCAAGTTGTGTTTGCAGTGTTTCTTTTAACTTTTCGGTTACCATGGGAATGAAATATTACGACAAATGAGAGGTGTTTTTTTTTTTCTACTTTCTGCTTTGTTCTCGTTCGTTTGACGTGAGAGAGATGCTTTTCCTCTGCATTTTTTTTTTTTTTTGCGTGTGACTGTTGTTTTTCGTTTACTTTTTCTTTTTTTCCTTTTTTCTTTCTTTTTTTATTCAATGAATGTCGTCGAACGATTTTTTAAACTTTTGTCAATATAAAAATGTATATATACTTATGTATACATTAATGAGGTCATATAATATCTAATCATCTTTTTGTTTGTTTGCTTGGTTATAAATAAATATCTTCTTTTAGAAATAAATATAAAAGGAGACAAAAAGGTGCATCGAAAAGGAAAGGAAGAGAAGAGCAAAAAAAAAAAAAAGCAGAGAAAAAAAACAAAAAAAACGAACGAAAAACAATGATTGGCCATCAGAAACATTTCCTGCGTCAGCGTCAGAAGGATGTCATTAGGTCTATGATAAGCTCTGCAGTACCAATGGGTCCCGGGGGGTCGCAACCACAGGTAAACCAAAACGATGAGTCAGCTGCCACAACGTGGCGTCTTCTTATTTATGATGATATCGGCCGAGATATTATCGCACCCCTTCTTAAAGTAGGTGATTTACGAGAATTGGGTGTCACACTGTATATGCATATAAATTCAAAACGTGATCCCGTGCCAGGTGCACCTGTTATCTATTTTTGTGCCCCAACAGATGAAAACATTGCTGTCATCGCGAAGGACTCTATGGACGAACTGTATGAGTGGGTGTATATTAACTTCACTTCACAGATATCACGTCGTGCACTGGAGCTCTTAGCAGAGAAGTTGAGCCGAGGTCAATTGCAGAGCATTCATCACATACGTGTGTTTGATCGGACCCTCAGTTATGTTGCCTTGGAGAATGATCTCTTCTCGCTGATGTTAAAGGATTCCTTGGTCACCTTAAATAGCTCACGCGCACGAGACGAGGAGGTGGAGGCTCACCTAAACGCGGTCGTCCTGGGTATTTCCCATGTACTCCTCTCGCAACAGGCCCTTCCTGTGATTGCTCATAGCAAAACTGGTGCCGCGGAGGAGGTGGCTCGACGACTTTCTATATGTCTTAATGATCACCTCAATGAACGCACCCTCACTCCCGCCCCGGCTGCCGTTTTGGGGCGTCCGCTGCTACTTATTGTGGATCGCTCGAGTGATTTGGCTACTGTGCTGCATCATCCTTTTTCCTACCGTGGACTTCTCGTGGAGGTGGGGGATATGCACCTTAACAAGGCTACCATGCGAGGTGAGGATGGGAAGGAGGAGATCTTCGAGATTGACCCCGACCGTGATGAGTTCTATCGTATGAATGCGACTCTGGACTTCAGCGCGGTTGGTGGAAACATTGAAACCGCATTACGACTATACCGTGAGGAGTACGCGGCCCTCTCCGCAGACCCGGCGGGTGGCGTTGGATTCGCTGATGATAGCTCGGATGCAAATTCCATGTCAAAGTTACTCGCTAACGCTCCAAAGTTGGCGGAGAAGAAGCGTATGCTCGATGCACACACCAAATTGGCGTATAGTTTCCTGCACCACATCCGCCGAAGTCATCTTGACCGTTTTCATGGTGTGGAACTCGACATTATTCGCCGCGAAGGCCTCGACCGGGAGGAGTTTGAAAAAATTCTCCTCACCAGCCTCGGCACGCTGGAGGATCGTCAGCGACTGTATTTGATTGCCCTTCTCCTCGATACTGACGGGGAGAATGAGGCGGTGCTGCAGCGCTGCGCGGGAGCAATGAATGAGGCACCATTTCCCGCCCTTTCGTACATCAAACGTTTGCGCAATTGGTCCCTCGGCGCCTCGAGCCCCACCGCGACGGAGTCCAGCGCGGCGCAAGGCTTTGCGTGGGGTCTCGCCCAAACCATTGCGAAGAACATCGCCAACACCTTGGGCGCAAACGCCAAGTCGGAGCTTCCCATTACAAAGCTGGTGGATGCCCTCCTGCAGGATGCGCCGTCCGCGGCGGGGAGTGGCGCGGCGGTTGGGATCACCGCAGTAACGGGCGGCCGAGCGATGGGCGGCGGCGGCGGCGGCGGTCTTCGGGCGAAACTTCTCGAAACCATCGTCGGACACGACCCGCGCACCCGTAAACCGGTGGATCTCGCCGAGGCACACTTTTCACAGGTGTTGGTCTTCACCATTGGTGGGGGGTGCGTCGCGGAGTACGACGATCTCAAGGCGTGGGAGGCGGCACACCCGCGAAAGGCGGTCAGCTACGGTTGCACCGCACTCCTCACCGGAAATGAGGCGTTGCAGCAACTCGCAACGCTGGGAGAGAGTGTCTCGTAGGATGTCATGACATCAACACCAATCCAAAAAAAAAAAAAAGAAAAGAAAACAAGGAAGAGTCACGTAAACGACAATGGGAAATGCTTGTAAATTTGTTTGTATGCGTGTTTGGCGGGGTTGGAGGAGGGGATAGGGTGGAGATGGAAAGGAAGTAATCCAAAGGAAAGAGGAAATAGAATGAGGGGAAAAGGAAATGATATTTATAGTACCGTCGAGAAGAAAGTATTGAATATTGTGCGTATTCTACCTTTTTTTTCAAAATAAATATTAATTTGGGTTTTTATACATACACACCGAAGAAAAATCAAAAAGAGAAAATGACGTGGGTGGTGTGAAAAGTTATACAAAGACGACAACAAAGATAAATATCCCAATTTCTTTTCTTTTTTTTATTGTATTTTTTTTTGTTTCTTCGTTCTTTTTGGTGTTCTTTTGCAGAGGTGTACTTCTGTGTGCGTATTTGCGTGCTTAAGCGGTTATCGCTCATTTGATGTTTGGGCTTGTAGTTAATTCTGTGTTGCTTTTTTTTTTTTTTGCCTATTCGTTGCCTAGTCGTGTATTACCAAAATACTTTTTGTACCTGGATTGTCTTTTTTTTTTTTTTGTACATGTCAATATACTGTGATTTTTCTTCCTTTTTTTTTTTTTAATTACTCTTTTGTTTTTTTGATGATTTCTACTGTGAATTTTTTCAACAAGTAAGAGAACTACAACAAGAACAACAGCAAAAAAAAAAAAGACAAGGTTATCCTATCTAGAATACAAAAGAATCGTTTTTGTTTCGACAATGGACCAAAAGTGGATGTCCCTCGCTGCCGAGGCGGCGATGGAAACGGTAAAAAATGGTCACGGCACACCGTTTGGTGCGGCCATTGTGTGCGAAAACGAACTCGTCTGCACCGGCGCCAATGTTGTCTATCGTGATTTGGACCCCACCGCACACGCCGAGACGGTCGCCATTCGAGCGGCGTGTGCGAAACGCAGAACGGTGAACCTCTCGGATTGTGTGATGTACGCGACAGGACAGCCGTGTCCGATGTGCGTAGGCGCCATCCTCCTCTGCGGCATAAAGACGTGTTACTACGACAGCAGTTATGCGGATGCCGAGCGCAACGGATACGGCTGTAATCACGTGGTGAATTATCTAAATGGATCGGCTAGGAGCGGACTGGAGATGACGCATCAACCGGGCAATGAAAAGTGCGCGGAGCTTTGGCGTGTAGCGGAGGCCATGATGAAACAAAAGAGGTGATGAAGGGACTTTGGCATCGAACCTCTCGAATTTCTATAGATGTATGCGACACCGTGTAAATGGATATATATATATATATATATATCTTTTCAAAACTGTAACCAATGGATCTATTGGAATGCGCACACATGTTGAGATGTACATGTATTGTGGATATGTATAGTGATCGTGTCAACTGCCCATAGACGAGAATCCTGTAATTTAAACAATAGATTGTGTGGATGTGTGAGGGTTGTCATAGTCGTTTTGCCATTCTTATGGTTTTTCTTTTTGTGGTTTCTTTTTTATAGTTTTACTAACCGCTCTTATGTTTTCTTATGGACATTTATACTTGTTCTGGATTTCTTTTTTTCCTGATAGTATTCGCTGTTCTTTGTTTTCTTTTTATATTTTGTTCTTGGAGTTTGACATATGTCTTTTTTTTTTTTTGTTGACCGATGGTTTTTATATAGGGAGATGAATTATTATTTCTACCCTTCTTTGAAGTATAATCTTGTGTATATTTAAATATACTTTGATAACATTTTTTAAATCATTTTTTCTTCCTTCTCATGTATTTGTTTTTGCCTTTTTTCTATTTTTTTTTTTTCTATTTGTCTTTCAACGGAAAAGCAAAAAGAAAAAGAAAGCCCCATAAAGTGGAAGAAAAAAACGTGAAAGTTTTCTGCTGTTACTACCAAAAAGTCTCGAGCAGATTTTTCTTTTTATCTTTTTTCTGTCTTGCTGGGAGGTGAAAAAAAAAAAAAATACCCGAAAAGCGGCGTATCAAAATATATATCCTAAAGAAAGGTGATTCAATAATTATCTTTAGTCAAAAGTGATAGCGAAGGCTTCGCATCGCAAAAAATAGCTCGAAACAAGAAGAATAAACCAGTGAAACCATAAGCGCACACACACTACCAAGAGGAACAACAACAACAACAAAATAAGAAGAAAAAACAGTAAACAAACAAACAAAAAAAAAACTGCAAAAAAGAACAAGGAAAACTTCAACAGAAAGAAAAGTGACGAGAGACGTTCGATATATAGAGATTTCGTCACTTCCACATTTTTTTTTGTTTTCCTTTTTTTTTTTGTTTTCTCCTTTCTGTCCATTCCGTCCCTAAACCTCAAAAAAGGTAAAACGCACTCACAGAATAAAAAGAAAAACGAAACGAAATAAGGTATACGTACCCCGGAAAGGTCATTGACTGAGTTTTTCGTCTATATACATATATATATATATATATATATATATATACACTTTCTTTTATTATTATTATTAGTATTGTTTGTTTCGTTTCGCGTTGGTCCTCAACAATTGTTGATTTGTATCATGGCGGATGTTTTACCAGGCCACACGCGCCATCGCCTTGCCGTGGAGGAGCTGAACGACTGCCCCATTGATGAGATTATGAGTGTCCCATTGGATCGCCTTTGCCAGTTGGCGTGGCCGCTGCTTGTGCCGCCGCTCCCATCCGCCCGAATCCCCTCGCGGGACGCATCGGAGGCGCCGTTTGTGCCGCCCATTCTGCACGCCGACGCCGATGACGCGGAGATTGGCCGATCCATTCACGGCGCGGTTGGTGCCATGGTTCGCTTCATCGCGGCGCAGCGTTGGCGCGGGCCGTGGACGTGCCACACGCTGCGCGCCGCCCTCTTTCAGCGCGCGCTGCATTGCGTGCGGGAGAAGACCGCCGTCGTCCCCCCCCGAGACGCGACGGAGCGCGGAGTGGACGCGCCGTTTGTGACGCCGCCCGTTTCCCCCATCGCCGAGCGGCGCGGGGAGGGACGCAAGTTGCAACAGCGCCGCCCATCGGAGTGCTGCTTCGCGAGCGAGGAGACGAGTCGGGTGGTGGTGCCAAACTGCGTCCTTGCGTATGTGGCGGGCCAGCAGGATGCGGCGTGGCTGACGGAGCGGGTCGGGCAAATGGTGCGCGCCGCCGCCGCCACGCCGCAAAACGATGTGCAGAAACAACTCCTCTCCGCGGCGGCCGCGGTGAGTGTGCAGGCGGTGCGGAACCGGCGGTGCGCGCAGGCGTTGCTGAGTGTGCTGCGCGAAGTCCTCCAGCGATGGAATGCGGCCCCAAATACAACAGGGGAGTCTGGCATGTTCGCGTTCTGCGTGGTGGTGCCACTGCTGCACATTACGCAATGTACTGTATTTAATGAGACAGATATAGTGACTGTTGGGGAATTGCTTGCCAATGTGCGTGCCCCACCACGTGGGATTGGCGACGCGGAGCTCTCCACAGCCACGTTTGTGACACGCTACAATCTCTCCCTCACCTCCGCCATGGACGATTCCGGCGAGGACAGGGAGGAGGATGAGGACGAGGAAGAAGAAGAGAAGGAGGAACATGGCACGACGATGTGTACCGAACATTTTCTTACGACACCATTGTCACGAAAGGTTAGTGTGCAGATTAAACACGCTGTGGGTTGCGAAGATGTGCGAATTCTCCTTGTCCCATGCCCGATAGGTGGCGGCAGAGGCAGTCAGCATAGCAACCATAACCCCAATAACAGTCCAAACAGTCATAGTCAAGGCAATGACCACAATAATCATAATGCTGGGGAGAGTAACAACAATAGTGGAGGTAGTGATCTGACGAGTCCTAAAAATGAGGCGAGCATGAATAGTGAGTGTGTGGGTCTCAATTCTTCTGTTTTGCCCGAAACGGTTTGCTTTGAACCAGTAGAGGGTGCCACACACGAGTTGATCGGTGGTTGTGATGCTGTTCTGCGCTACTGTCGCGATGCGAGAAGCGCCGACTCCACCATACTTGAAGCTGAGGTTCGAGTGGAGATGAGCCTTATGGTGGACAGTCGTTGGGTTGTGGAATTTCGCCACGCGTTGAGTGCCGCTCAACGTGATGTGTCGGATCAATTGCTGCACGCCGTACGCCCCGGATCCACACCTCCGCGGGAGGAGTCATTTGCGCTTCTGCGCAACGGACTCTTACCCACGCCACGTGGTAGTACGTTGCCGTTTGTGAAGACACTAAATGAGATGGACGACGCATCGCTGCGACGCCGTGTGCCGTGCCGACAGTCCCACACCCGCGGGGTACGAGCGGCGCTACGCCTCGTGGCCACATTGATTGGTGAATTGGACCCGGAACAACTTACGTGGGAGTCACGTGCCTGGCAGGATGCGGCGCGACGGGTGGGTTTGGCAAGCACCGACCTTGGCCGCTCTCCTGCCGCGATGGAGCTTTCCACGTTTGCGATGGAGCGAGTCACACCGCGGCGGCTGAGTATGCCGCAAATCGTGGAGGGCGCTATTGCGCTCCTCACCTCGGAGGTAACAGTGTTGGAGTTGGGGGGGCGTCTTGCTGCGCAGGTGGAACGGGCACAGCGTGTGGTGGTGGCCCTCTCTCTCCTCCTTCACGCCTCATCGTCATTTGCGGCGGAGGACATGTTTCGTGTGGCCTGCCTCCTGCGCGAGGTGATGCTACCGCATGATGGAGCCCACTACCTTGTGCGTTTTCAAGGATGCGGGGAACGATTGGAGGAGGAAATACGTGCGCTTGTGCATCGGCTCCTCACGGCTGTCTTTACAGCTCTTGAGCGTGCCGTACTAGCAACGGATGGTCGCACACAAGGACCACATCGATTTTTGTGCGATGCAGAGGAGTTTGGCCTATTTGCACTTGTCTGTCTCTCCCTTCTTGCCACTCCACTGGATGCGCAGGATATTGCTCTCGTTCGACATAAAATAGCCGGTCAACTCGAAGCACTCCTTCCGGACTTTAGCGATTTCACCCGTAGCGCTTCATTTCGTGTCGCAGATGGGGAAGAAAGGGGTGTCCTCAATTCTCTTCGTGCACTTATTGACAAGGATAATTTTACTAAACCAACCCCAGCGGCACCAACTGCCCCCCATTCAACAGGTACCATAGAACGAGGTATTGGCACGTGGATCCCTATAGGACGCGAGCGCATATTAAGCGTCACAACGCCTGTGTACGATCCGGAGGTAATGATGTTTGATTCCAACATGACCTCTGCTGCCCCATATTCACGAACCGTAGATATTCATCTCACGAGTGTTCCATCTAGTGAACTGGTACTTGCACTTGCAGCCGAACAACAAACGATTGTAAACCCTACAAAAGCTATGGAAAGTGCAGATGGATTTTACTTTTACCCTCATGATGGTGTGTTGTGGCATGGCGGTCGCCGTTTTTCACTTACCCCACTTGTACCCACTGACACCCTCACGTTGACCTTTGCTCTCGCACCGAAATCGTCCACATGGGTGTTGTATTTTTTTCTATCTGGCGTTCGTATAGCGGAATTTCCTCTTCCCCCACGACGTCTTTTTTTGTTTTCAAGCAACGCGGACTCCATCATATCTGGTGGAGCTGCTGGACTTCGAGTCGTGTCACGTCCGGTTCCCAATAGTCCAGTAACAAACGCAACAACAAATCATTGCCATCCCAATATGAATATCAATGTTCATGGTATGAACTGTGGATCACTACCTACGCGGCATGTTATTTCGGTATTTGCAACGCTTGTGCTTTCCTACCTCATTGCACTTTGTTCTCGACGTCTAACGCACACGCGTCGTGGTATGTGCCCTAATACCGGTGGTATCACGCCCCTTTCCGCTCCTTCCCCTTCTAACCGAGGGGAATTACAGGCTGAGGATGCGTGGCGTGGATTTGTTGACGGTTGCTGTGCATCACTACGGCAAAATGTGGAGAGCCTCATGGAATCTATTAGTCGTCTTCCTACTCTTGGGAACACGCTTGACACCACGGCACGGGTGAAACGTACCGCGGCGTCTTTTGTATATCATCGATTTCTTGCTGATTATATTACGGTTGTACGCGCCGCCGCACGATGTGCGTCGGTTCCAGTAGAGATGCTTCAAACACTCGCCCGTGTCGTCTGCTGTGAGGCTGTGGACGAACGTGAGCGTGGTGCCGCCCTTACTGCTGTCTGTGCGGTTTTGCGGGATCCATCACATGGGTTTGGGGTCGCCGCATTTGATCCTGCCGCACTCTGGGAATGCTGTCGTGGACTAGCACGTCATGTCACCTCACTGTCCTATCGTCCCATCTTTACACCAGAAAGCACGGCGGCACACTGGTCTGTGTTTTCAGGTGGACGCCGTATCATGTCGCGATCTACTAGTACAACCCGTGTGGCACATGGCGTCACATCCTTTGCATCACAAGGAATCTTAATGGATGGATCTATGGGAGAGTGCGTCGCCTTCTCTGTGCGTCTTCAACGTGGACACGGCGTCGAAACACTTGGAAGATTTTATCACGTTGGTGTTGCCTGCCCGTACCCTAATTCACACGAGGCCACGCTACGACACTACCCAGGAGAACGACATGAACTTGCCCATGTATTTACGATTACAGATTTTTTCCCCGATACTGTCCTTCCCTCGGCGCGATCGGAGTTACCAGTTCATGCGAAACATTGGCTATCTGTTGATGAAAATGCTGTTTTCGGCTCTGGTGATGTCCTTACGGTGACAGTACACACACGTCGTCGATGTATCGCATTTGAACGAAATGGACTGTCACTTGGAACCCTCTTTACAGATCTGCCATCAACTGTAGAGGTGCTTTTCCCATGTGTGGAGCTTTTTAGCCGTGATGCCGTTGCCGTGTGGATGCACCTTCCACGTGAAATTGGTATTCGTGCACGATTGGCGATGCGTGGAATGCTACTACACTGGGCACCTGAACTTATGCCTCGTCTGCGTGAAATAATCGTTAACGATAACGACGCAGTTGGGTTGTCCCTATTAGGTGCCGATGGCGACGAGTTAAGCTTTTGCTACCGCTTCCCACCACGTTCCGGGGAGCGGGGTACTCGGGTGGTACGATTAATTCGTCAAATCCGTTCACACGCTGAGGTGTTACCCGATGGTGAGTCTCGCAGTATAGAAGTCTGCGCTGCCGCACTTGAATCTAACTTCACCGCAAGCATCAGTGAGGAACTTCCAGGCACACTGTTAGCAGAAGATTTAGTGACCGTCGCTGCACGTGCGTTAAGTTTTACCATTGATGGCGCCTGTGTGCGTCCTGTCCGTGTCTTTCTCAACGCGTTGCGATTGCTTTCTGAGATGGAGCCTGAACACATTTTTTCTAACCCCAACATAGATGGGGTCAGTGAGGTGTGGAGAGATTTTTTGGAAAAACTAATTGAGCTCCTTGCCGCACCAAACGAGGTGCCACTAGATGCCACGCGTATCATTCTCGATGCATGGAATGAGTCTACCATGCTAAATGATGATGAGGAAATGCGCATTCCTATTCCATTTGGGCAGGGTCGTTGCACCACGGAAAGTTCTGGGGTAGCTACTCTCTCATCGGAGAGCGCAACCAATCCAAATTCAATCGCACATTCTAATACATGTATGGAAGCATCCACATCACACGAGTTGTATCTGCTCTGTCCGACCTGTGATGAGGAGTGGGGTAATTGTACCCACCCCGCACCCACGAGCCGATGCGCTATACTGGACGCTGTTCTTCGACGTAAAGGTCACTCTTCCACTTACACGGGTCTAAGCGGTGAGTGGTTTCTCTTTGAAGAGGGTATTCGAATTACCCTGTCTCTTAACGGGACAGATGTAACAGGGGAAGGTGAGGAACGCCATGGTGTGTTTGAGTTTAACGGTAAAGCCACACCTGATGGGCGTATAACTGGTCGTTGCGTATTTAAGTCTGCAGAGAGTCCATCACTTATTCATATTTTTGCTGAGGAATGGGCTTGTGATGCCTGTACTTTTATAAATTTACCTGACTCAACACGCTGTGCAATGTGTGCAACAGCTCGCCCAGGAGCTACATGGACGTGTGGTTTATGCAGTTACGCCTTTAACTCTAACAGTAATTCTATTTGCGATACATGTGGTCAAATGCGCCACGGGGCAGCAGAAGGAAATGTTGGTGGTGGAAAACGTCGGGCCTTCTGTGAAAATTGTTCGGCACAGCGGGAGTATAATTCCTTTGACTCTTTTGATTCCCATGCCCGATGTGATCGCTGTGATCGGGAAACACGCTGGCTTCCTGAGGATCGTTACACGGGAATGGTAGAGGCTACTATTATGGGTGAAGGTGATCGTATGAACTGGTCCGTCTCCGTTGGACGTACACGAAACCTTTATGAGGGACTCTCTAATGCAGGTTTTTCCTTTGACGCAATGCGACGCACCGCGGAGGCTGCAGGAGTAGGAGATTTATCACGGTATGTACCACCTCTAGCCAGGTCAGCCTCTATTGACTCGGATGCGGAGAACATGACGAATACAACCGTCACTACGACAACCACAGTGTACACGAATACGACAGCTGGCGGTTCTCCCATGACGGAGTCCAGGAGCTCTGGCGCACCGATACAACAACAACAACAGCAACAACCTCAACAACTTCAACAACAGCAACAGCAGTCAAATCAGCAGGAGCGGTGCTGTGGGACGTTGGTGTCCGCGCTTCTCTTCTTTAGTAGTCACATTGTCTGTTCCTGGGCCCCAGAGCTGGATCCTCGTCTTCTCACAGACCCTGTGGTGCTCCGCCGAATTCGTGTTCTTGACGATGCATGGTTGCAGCGACTCGAGACGATTCCACTGGAATGTGCAGCAATGGCGCTACGCAGCTGCCTAAATATACTCCTCGCAGGGGTTAGTAATGAACTGACTATTCGCTTCCTCGCAGCGATTGCACGGGGGTTAATAAACGCCAATCCTCCTCTTTTTCGGCAACGACAATATCTCCTCTATGCCCTTTCTCTCAATGCAATTCTCGGCGGGAGTTCACGAGCTGTGCGAGAGACCTGCCATTCGGCATTAAATTCTGTCATGGAGGATGCCGCTGGGAAACCTCTTTCGGTGCAATGTTTACGTGATGTCGTGATGGCCACACCGGTGGTGGCGGAACAGCAGCGATTAATGCTTCACGCCTCACTTCGCGATGTAGATGTATCTTTTAGTGCCAAAGTGACTGCAACAAGTTGGCTACTGCAAGCGGTAGAACGGATGGACAAGTGTCAACAATTGCCAGCGCTCTTTGACGAGCAATCTACTGACGTATTTCCTTACATTATGGAACTCCCTGATACACGCGTCAATGAAGGGGGTGCGCTTCTTGTGGGTCAGGTACGTGGGAGCACAGGGGTACAGACGAGTCAGGGTGGAAGATACTATTATGAGGTTGTCCTTCCACCAAACGTTGGTGAACGCGGCAAGACGGTCATGATGGGATGGGGTACCATTCAACATGAGATTCTTCGTGGGGGACAGCATGTGGGGAGTGACTTCCACTCCTGGGGTTTTAACTGCCAAGACAGGTTACATATGCTGACTGGTGAGCAAAGCATTGCTGTGCCACGGGCGATTGTTGGTGGGGATGTGGTGGGTGCCTTATTGGATCTAGACGCGATGCGAATGTGTTGGAGTGTGAATGGTGAGCAGCTCATGTGGGTTTCCATCACCACACAAGGTAAAGGGGAAACAATTTACCCCTTTGTGAGTGCTTCTGCTGAACCGCATGGTGTTATTGTTCGACTTGGTAACACACAATTTTTGCCGGATGAATATGTGGATTTTAGTCCATTCACACATGAGGAGGCGCTACGCGAGAGTGATGTAATGCCACAATCATACGATTATTATGTAGAACTCTGTGATATGTGTAACGATATTGTGAATTGTGGTTTTACGATGGATTCACTATTAGAATCCACCGCATGGGTTGAGCGGGCACAGACTCTCTTACCCCAATACTCGCTACTGCGCGCGGAGGCGATGCAAGAGTTATCTTTGGGTAAATCAACAGACGCTGACAAGAATCTCTCTTCAAGTCGTAGAGGAGGAGGAGAAGCAACAGCCGCAGCTGCAGCAGCAGCAACAACAACAACAGCGGCAACAACAAGCAATCTAAAAGAGGCGAAGGATAAGAAGAAAAACGAGGGAATAATGATGGAGGAGGAGGAGGTGGAGGAACTATCCTCTTCATCTGTGCAGAAGTTATTTAAACGACTTTATCCATACATTCGCCACCTGCGCTCCCTCAACGCCCTTGCCGTAAGTGTGGCGAAAAATCATGATATTTTTGATGAATCACCTTACCTTTCCACGCGCTACCAGCGGGCACGTCGACTTCTTTTTTTTGCCGCTCGTTGGGCAATTGTACAACGGCAAATTGATCGTCGCCTTATTCCAAACAATGTTCAGAGCCATCGTGAGGTTCTGATAGACCTCAATCGCGCCAAGATTCTTGTGGATCGGGATCTGGACTTTCGTACCCTGTTTGATGCCTCGGTGACGGGGCAGTTGTTTCACCAGATAAAGAACGCGGATGTCTACCTTGATGTTGTTATGTTTGATGTTCGACTCACAGGTGAGGTGGCCAATGATGCCGGTGGGGTCACCCGTAGTGTGGTGACTATGATGTGTGATGAGCTTAACTACCGCGATGAGGAGGACGGCCAGCGTGGGGATCCGCTTCTTCCCTTCTTTAAACTGAACAGTCACAGCACCATTGTGAATGTGGTGCCCAATATGGACTTTTATCGCACCCATCCAGAGCACCAGGCCCTCTTCCGCGAGGTCTTCACCTGGTTGGGAAAGATGCTCGGCAACGCGACGCTCAGCGGGCATTTAATGTTTTCCCTCACCTTTCCACGCCTCGTGTGGAAATTCCTTACTTTTGATGAGCTCACCATTGAGGATTACTTTGCCGACATCGACGACGCCGTGCGTGGGGCATTGGGCGATGACGACTTCCTCCTCAGCGATGACTTCTTCTACGCCCTCCCTGGTGTGGTGCGGCGGGACGGGAGTTTGGGGGAGGCGATGGGCCTCACACGCGCGCCGCATCCGGTGCACCCGCCGCTCCTCACCCCCGCGCGCAGTTTGGCCGAACTTTGCGTGATGGAGGAAAACCCCGACGACGCCGACGCCGCGGAGGCGCGACGACGGCGAATGGAAGCGGCGCGCGGACTGACGCGACAGTTTGACGCGTTACTCCTCGCGTTGCGTGAGGGGATCCGCGGGGTGATTCCGCCCCCGTCGCTGCGACTGGTGCGGTGGGATGACTTGCAGCAGCGTGTGTGTGGGGTGGCGGGGGCGAACGCGGCGGATGTGCTTTCCTCCCTCGACATGTCACTTCTCACGCCGGAGATGCGCGGGATGCTCACCGGCGTCATTGCCGCACTCACGCATCGGCAGCGGTCCAACTTTCTGCTCTTCTGCAGCGGACAGCGGAGGCTGCCACTGCCGGAGAAGGTGCAGGTCGCGTGTGGGGATGACCCAAACGCCATTCCAACTGCACACACCTGTTCGCCGATTTCACTGCTGCTCCAACCATACAGCTCCGCTGCCATGTTGCGGGAGAAACTCGAAGTGTGCCTCCAACACATGTATGAATTTGGATTTGCGTGAGACTACGAAGAAAGTAGGTAATTCATATACACACACATACATATATATATATATATATATATGTATATATAGTTGTGGGTGTGAGAAGACGAAGACCAAAAAAAAAAAAGGAAAAATGAATGCTTTTTTTTTTTTGCTTTCGCTTTCATACTTGGTTGTGTACATAATGCAGAAAGTCATCTTTGCGGTGTGTATGGGGTATATTCTTTGAATGCAGCATCTGCAATTATTTTACAACCCTTTCCCCCCCCTACAAGGTAGAGTAATCAAGCAAGGGAAAAATAATAAAAAAAATTGAAGGTATAAAGTACGCACAGTTTGACAAAAAAAAAGGATCGAAACAAGGACAATTAGTTAAAAAGGAAATTTAAAAAACTTGAAGCACAGATTGAAAAGGGCAAGAAAATGGGGAAAAAAAGAATGAGGTACACACACACACACGCACATCATGTAGCGATACAGCTACACCGAAATGAAAATATATATATATATTTAAATCGATATTTTTTTTTGTTGTTGTTGTCGGTGGAGAGATGAGAGACGTGTGTTTGTTGTTTGGTTTTTTTTTTTGGATTGCGAAGTATATTTTTCCATTTTCAGATATTTTACACATGATTAGGATACCAAACATACTACTGTAACACTTCTATCTTTTCATGTTTTTCAAATTATATATATATTTGTGTTTGCGTTTTTTGTTTTTTTGACTGTTTTCTCTGTTTCTTTCTGCGGTTTTCATTTTTGCCTTACAAATCACGATTCCGTAAGTGACGCGACGAAATTCTATTTCGTTTTTTTTTTTTTTTCTCAGCTGTCGATTTTTTTTTTGTTTTTCTCAGTTTCTGTTTGCCCTTGCTTTCTTCTTTCATTTTCACTTTTTAATGATCGTCTTTTTCTTACCTCTATGCCCATACAAAGGGATTCCATTTGAAAGCGCTTCTTTTCAATTGGTATATATATATATATATATATATATGTACATGTATTTACGTACCAGTTCGTTTCGAGATTTTTTTGTGCTTTTTTTTTGGATAAGGGGTGAGAGCATTTGGTTTACTCTTCCCAAAGTTTATCTTTGTGATTCTTTTGTGTGGTGCGTTCGATTTTTCTTATTTTTACCTTAATCCTATTTTTATTGTAGAGAAGAAGAAATTTTTTGTCGTGTGTGCATTGCTTTTCAGCTGGTTGCGTTGTTGGTTTTATGAAATGAGGTAAGAGAGTGAGAGATGGGGAGAAAAAGGAAAGAAAAAGTGAATGAAGTGTTTGTCATTCAATCTGAAAAGTTGTGTAACATGCTTGGTAACATGCTAGAATCATGTGCTTTTTTATTTTTGCTATTTCCTTCATATATATATATTCTCGTTATTGTTTACCCATTTATTGAATCATGACGTATGCTTTTTTTTTTTTTTGCTTATTTTACCTGCGATACCACGTGAAGAAAAGAGACTACATGTATGTATTTGCATACATTTATGTAATTATGTGTATCCTTTCATTTTGTGATTAGTAGCCATGTTAATGTTACTACTAATAGGAATAAATTTTTTTTGTTTTGTTGGACTATCTTTTTTCTTTTGCCATGAATAAAAAAAAAAGTGTCTTTTCTTTTCTTTTTCTTTTTTTTTTTTTTTTTGATTCTCATTATATTGCTGTAAAGCAAAAAGAAAAAGTGAGGTCTGTGAGAAAGGGAAACGTACCTAAAAGGAGCAAGGAGAAAAAAAAAGAAGAAGAGGGATTTTTTTTTTTGTGACTTTAGACAATATCTTTTTTTTTTCTTTTTTTCTTTTGGTTCCTACATTGCAAGTGTTGCACCGAAGGCGTGGAGGATGTCGGAACTGGAGTTAGAGAATGAAGCATGTGGCATCACTTGCCACGCTGTTGTGCATCGCATGGGAGAACTATTTGGAGAGTTTGGTTTTGAATTTGACAAACACTTTCTTGGCAATGATGTAGCAGACATCACCAAATGGAATCTTTCTGTGGATATGGAGGACATCAATGGTTCCACATCCAACATCATTGACCAGGAGGTTTCTATTGAGAAGAGCCACAAGGTGATAAAACTCAAGGCCAATCAGTTTTATGTGGTGCGTGTGCGTGTCTACTCTGATGTGGAGGCGGCGTGGGGGCCGTGGTCCGCATCCATTCGCACGTCCTCTCTAAATGCGGCGAAGGGGCAGATTGACGAGATTGGTGAGGACTACGTGCGTGTGCTGTGGAATCGACCACCACGAGATGCAACAAATGTGGTAGCGGAACGTGATCCCGAGGGAACCCAATTAATCAATGATATTGCCGGGATGGAGTTACGACTTTTGCGTGAGCAGAATATGGCACAGGAGTTTTCTGAAACCTTTGAAACAGGCGTTCGGGCACACACTGTGTATGGATTACGACCAGGTACGGCGTACATTGTGTTAATGCGCTATCAAACTCTTATTCAAACCAAAAAAAATTGGACCGAGTTGGGCCGATTTTTTACTCAGCCAGCGAATATAATTTCCCTCGAGAGCCGGGGTGAGGATGTGATCAAAGTGAGTTGGAAACTTGGACCCAAACCAGTTGATACTGTCGGTTACTGTCTTCCAGACACAAGGGTACATCGCTATGAGGTTAGTGTGGAGAGTGAGGTTTCATCTATCCTTCCTGTTGAGGTTCCAGCGCACCAGCACGAGTACCGCTTGGAAGATCTTATCCCTGGTTCACTCTACACTTTTTATGTACGTAGCTTGAGTGCAGAGGGACGTTGGGGTAACAGGTCCGAGGGTTTTCAAATACGAACCGCAGAACGGCCTCAACTTTCTGTTGTTGCGTCTGGTGAGACATTTTTGTCCTTTACGTGGACACGCCAAGTGGACGAACCCATGGAATCCAAGGTGGAGTACCTCCTTCAGAGTTTTACTTCCGCCTATAAGCAACAAGAGATTGTGGAGGTGGGACCAAACCAGGAGGATAAAGTCTTTCATATTCAAAGTCTCACTGCTGGGACCGAGTATTGTGTTTCTGTGCGAACATATCTTCAAGGAGAGTGGGGTATTTGGTCTGAAGCACATCGATTTAGTACAAATCCAATGACCATGGTTTCGTTTCTTGAGCGTGGGGAGGACTTTTTTACTGTGTCCCTTGAAGATAGAGAAGGAAGTGTCACAGGACGGTTTAATATGGTCGTTTCGCAAATAACAAGTAATGGTCAACGTGTTATGGTACTTGATGATGAAGTTATTCGCCGACCGGAGGATCCAGGTTTTCGTGTAGATGGTCTAAAGGCCGATACAGTGTACGAGTTGAAGTGTCGATCATGGCAACGTAATCGTGTAACAGGAGATGAGGGATGGGGTGATTTTGCTCCCCCTCTTCGTACGCAAACTTTACAACAACTCGCTCTGCACGTTTGGGATTTGGGAGAAGATTTTGCTCACCTTGTGTGGCGTCGTGGACTCCATGAATCCGGTGATCTGACGTTTTCAAACGGTGATCAACATCAAAAACAACAACAGCAGCAGCAGCAACAACAACAACAAGAACAACAGTGGTCTGATCTCAAGTATGAAGTCGTTGTTGGTTGCGTAGACACTGGTGACGATAACATTGTACATCGACAGGTACTAGAAACTAACTACACCATCACAAATTTACGTCCTGCTACGACGTATATTGTTTCTGTACGCGCTTGTAATGAGTTTGATCAATGGGGATTATGGAGTAAAGTGAAGGTTCGCACTCTTGCCTCCGTTATCACCTCTGTGCATGAAATTGGTGAAGACTTTGTGCGTCTCATGTGGCAACGTCAAAATGTGGAAGACGATGAAGAGGATGATGGCGCTCTGACGACAGCGGACCTCTTTGTTTCCAAGTACGCCGTATTTGTCTGCTGCCGCGAGGATGGACCTTCCGTGCCGAGTACATTAAGTGGATATCACGTGGGAGGCAACTCGGAAGTGGCCCGCTACGAGGTTGTATCGAGTGAGCACACTTCCCTCCGCGTTGGAGATTTGTTGCCAGACCGTGAATACATTGCCGTTGTACGTGCTTCTACAGCGACTGGAAAGTGGGGATTGTGGAGTAAGGCAATGCGTTTCCGCTCCAACCCTCAATTCCGTATTCCTGTAAATAATCTTACTATTGGTGAAAATTATGTGAACCTTGTGTGGAGTCGTGATGCTTGCCCTGCAACGGACAAGGATGTGTTTCTTGGTGATTTGGGTGTAACTGGGCAACAATTACGTATTCATGGTGTGGACACACCTTACTCAAAGGATCATACTCTTGCAGCTGATTTACGTGAGTTAAAGATTTATGGTCTCTCCCCAGCTACAGCCTACACGATTCAAATTCGTGTTTGTGGTAAAAGTGGTTGTTGGGGTCTGTGGAGTTCCCCTGTGCACATTCTTACACGTGATACTATCCTCACAAAGGCAGTGGAAGTGGCTGATGATTACGCCATTATTGCATGGGAACGACGCAAGGTGGCGAATCCAAAGAATTATCCAACTGGACGGGGTGTGGTGACTTCCTATCACTTGCGTGTATATAACACTACTGGGATTCATTCAGAAGTGTTTCTTGGAGATGCAGATTGCCCATACCGCATTTCAAACCTCACACCTGATACATACTACTGTGTCGAGCTCAAGGCAAACTACAATGATGAGGAATGGGGATTATGGAGTACACCTCTTTGGTGCCTCACCATGAAGAATTTAGAGATTCAAACCCGACTCATCTCCGAGGAATTTTGTTGTATCACTATACGACGCTCCTACCAACAAAAACGTCTCCCCGAAGACGACGGCAATCGTGCAACGGATGATCGTGTTCTTGCTTTTGGTCAATTTCGTCCACACTTGTTACTTTGTGTTACCTCACCTATTCTTCATCAAACCCCACATACCTCGACTGGTGTTACAAAGCCCCGCCATCAAAACACCTCACTACCCCCAGATGCAGCAGATCATCGACTCATTTACCAAACAGAAATTATTTGCACCTCCGATGACACAGATCACACGATACCTAACTTGAAATCAAACACCTTATACAGTGCATCGGTACGATCTAAATTGGTTAATGGAGAGTGGGGAATGTGGTCTCTACCCTCGAGATTATTTGCAACTGTACCAACAACGCAGGTGGATTTTGTGGATATTGGTGAAAAATTTATTACTGTTAACTGGAAGCGCAATTCGCAAATTTTTCCTCCACAAATCAAAGAACCCTCCCTTGTGTCGTGTGGTTTAGGTACGATAAGTGCATCCCGTGTCAAGATTCGTGAAATTGGTGGTACTTTTCAGCAAACATGCGAACTTCAAAATTCTCTCACGACACTTCGTGTGGAAGGTCTTTCACCCGCTGTGACATACGCCGTTTCTGTTCAAACATACAATGACAACTATGAATGGGGTGTATGGAGTGAAGAAGGTAAGGTACGCACCATCCCTGGTATGGATGTTACGATTCAACATGTATCTGAAGATGCGTTATGGGTCTCATGGACCCGAAAGTCAGATCTTACCTATCCTGTAAACTTTGATACAGTTCTCAACGTGGATGTTGTGGCCAAGGCATATGAATTACGTGTACTTGGTGATGGTCATTTCTGTTTTACAAAGGAGATGGACACCAACACTTTCTTCTTTCGTGGTTTGCAACCTGATTCTGTGTACACTTTTGAGGTACGTGCGCAATCCAAACAAAATCAACAGTGGGGTTTATGGGCATCGCAGGCTTTCCGAACCAAACCACGTTTACGTGTTACATTTGGAAATGTGGGTGAGCACTTTGCTGTTGTAGAATGGCGTCGTCATTTGCCTCAATCTCTCGAGGACCGTGTGGCAGAGGGTGAAATTACAGAATCCCCAGATATTCTACAACAATTCCGTCTAAAGGTAGAACGTGTGGGTATGAAGGCACCGTATTTGTACGACTTAAGTCCATACATTAGCAATTTTCGTCTCAAGGATCTTCAACCTTCTGCAGAGTACCGTGTATGGTTGTGTGCCAAGGGTTATGAAGGTGTTTGGGGATATTGGAATGATGAGGCCCGTGTACGTACATTACCTAAATTAGAACTGGATGTAACTGTTATTGGTGAAGATTATGTCACCGTTTCCTGGAGCCGTGGAAAATGGATGGGAGAGACCGCCGCCGACAGTGAAGCTTCTATTCGTGAAGTGGATGGCGCAGTAAGTGGTTACCGGGTTCGTGTCCTTGATGCCAATGGTGAAGTTGTAAACTCCCAATCTATTAGTTTCCGTGAGACATCTTGCACCCTCACACAGTTGAAACTTTCATCCATGTACTCAGTCGAAGTTTCAGCTAAGGACACATATAATGAATGGGGATTATGGAGTGATCCAAAGCTTTTTGTCACTCTTGAAGCGGTTGATCTCCGTATTCTGCAAGTAGGTGAATCCTTTGCCGAAGTGGAATGGGGTCGTCGTGGGGTGCTACATCGTAGCAAACACTCAGTCGTCTCTGATGGTGAGTTTAGCGATGCCGCCGAAGTATCAAATGAAGAGGAAACCGAAGATGAAAATCGAGGGGATGCATTGAATCCCATGATTGTGTCTTCTCTGGGTCATCGCTCTGGTCATTGGCTAATGAGTGCTGGAAACAGTATTGCTGGGGATGAGGAAATGGAGGAAAGTTTTTACCCCGATGATGCACTTCGTGGTGATGATGGTGTCCTGCAATGGCAAATTCGTGTACAAAGTCATCGTGTCTTTGGTGGGCAACCCGGAGCGGAAGACTTTATTGAATTTTTTGCCTCACCAGATGAAGTGCGACGTGCTGTTGGTCCTCTCCTTCCACATGCTGTGTATGCCGTTTCTGTGCGAGCGCAAGATAAAAATAGTGCCTGGGGTCATTGGAGTCCGCCACGACGCCTTGTTACGTATCCTCAACTTGCCCTTACTGCAGAGAGTATCACTGAAACCTTTATTCACGTTTCCTGGATCAGACCACCAATGGAGGAGGCTCTCCCAGAAGGTTTCGTCTGTTTCCCACCTTTGACTGACATTCATAATTACCAAGTACACATTGAACCCCTTGCCACCGAGACGCCATTTGATGAGAAGGATGAACCTTTGGTGAATGGGGCTCGTGTTTATGAAACTTCCCAGCCTACACTACGACTCAGTAATCTCACTCCGGGTGTGCGCTACCGTGTTGCGGTGCGGGAGCAATTGATTGATCATAACGGTGTCCTTATTCCAGATTCATGGGGTAGTTTCAGCGCCATGACTGTGGTGGAAATGGTAAACCCAATGGGTGTCTTCCCGCTTGAGATTGGTGAAAACTATTGTCACGTGGAGTGGCGACGGGTACAACGCGCCGCGGCTAACGCGGCTTCGGCGGTGAGTGTAATTACAGGTGAAGCGAAAGTTACCGGGTTTGAACTCCGTGCTAAACGATTGGATGATCGGGCTCTCAATGAGTACCATGGACCACTTGCCCTTGACACAGTGGCTCCTCTCCCAGCGAGTGCGACATCCTTTCATTTAAAAAATCTCGTGAGTAATACCATCTACGCGGTGAGTGTGCGAGCCCAGACAGAGGGACATTGGGGACCATGGAGTGTGGTTACTAAGTTTGTTACTCTCAATCGTCTACAAGTGAATGTTTTTTCCGTCTATGAAGATACATTTACAGTGGGTTGGAGTCGCCCTCTACCTGTATGGGCGTTAACACGACTTGAGCACTCCAATTCATCGGCCTCATCTATTGATATTCCAGGACCCCCCGAGTATGGAGACGGGGTGTCGACAGCTGTTGTGTCATTGACTCCTACCACCGCCACAGCTGCCACCGTGGTGGGAGGTGCAGGTGTGGGAGAAGGGGTTACAACAGCATCTGGAACAGAGACAGGAACGGAAGGAAATGATTGGGATTCTGTCTTTTTGGGCGATTACGCCGTTGAGTTGTATGAGTTGTACCTTGATGGCATTACATGTGGTTTACATAAGTGCATAACCCTTCCAGGTGATCAAATGTCTACTCGTATTACAGAGTTGGAGCATAATCAAATTTATGCCGTCAGTATTCGTTCTCAGAGTGCGAAAAAACACTGGTCCATGTTATCACGTCGTGAATCTGTCCTCACCCTCTCACCCATGTGCGTGGAGGTATCAAACTACACGGAGAACATGGCTAAAATTCACTGGTTTCGCGCCGCACAAAATATTATGGACTACGCTGATCTCCTAAGCTGTCGCCGGGCTGAAGTGGAACGGCAATGTGATGAACGTGAAAAGCAAGACCTCTTCGCGCTCAAGCGGCGCATGCAGGAAATGGAGGCATCGGAGTGTCACAATTTAAGTGACCACCAATCACTTCGCCGTGAGCACAATGCGGCGGTGCGTATGGATGCTGTTCATCATCTCGATATACGAAATGTGATACTTGGAGAGAGTTCCATAACAGGTTATCAGATGCGCTTTTATGGTGAAGGTTGCACACCAATAATTCCAGGGCTAAACCATCTGTTGCTACAGCAAAATCAACAAGTACAACGAAGTGTGCGACGTCGACGACAGGAGGTGGGAAAACGGACTCCTGCTCGACAACGTCGGTTCAATGATGGACAGCAACAGCACCAACAAGGATCCCCATCTCCATCAAACACGGTCGCTCTCGAAGGTAGCGGTGAGGTGTGCACAGCTGAAGATTCCCAAGGCCGCAAATGGGCACCGTTGATTGATGTGGAGTTAAGCCCAGACGTGAATGCACTTGTGGTGAAGGATTTGGGACCAGAGACGTCTTTTTCGGTTTTTATTCGTGCTCGAAATTTGGCGATTGAATGGTGCCCATGGAGTGCGCGAGCGGAGTTTACCACTTTACGTTTAATGGAACTTCATCATCGTCGTTTTGGTGAGCATTATATTAATCTCTATTGGCATCGTCTTCCTATCAAGGAAGCAAACGCCCTCAAGGAGCAGGAACATCGACTATTGGAGTTTAATGAGGAGTTTAAAAACCTTTCACATGAAGATCTTGAGGTACGTAAACGTGAACTCAGTGAGGAGGAGTATAATAACCTTGTTGCGCGTCTCAAGTCATGGCGTGATCTCAAACGACGTGTCTCCTTGATGCGAGAGCGTTTGTCTAATGGGGAGGGTGGGGTTGTTGTACATGAACGAACACCTATTAAGGGTTTTCAATTGCGTGTGATTCATGAGAATGGCGACTACACAGATCACTACCTTGATAATAACAATGAAGGTACATGTGCCTTTACTGTGACAGGGTTAGTGTCAAATACAATGTATGTTGTCTTATTATCTTGTGACTATGGTATTGGTTGGGGACCATGGTCATCTCCACTTAAGTTTATGACACAAAATCTTATTCAACTCTCTCTGGAATATATTGCAGAAGCATTTGTGGATATTGCATGGCACCGTGCACCGAACAAGCAATTACCTCCAGCAGATGAAAGTAACACATTAACAAGTGACACAAGTGTTGTTGAAGGACAGGAATATCAAGTTCGAATCGCTTATATCGATCCTGATACTGCAGAAGGGAATGAAGAATACAGAACAATGCGTTCTTGCAGTGTATTCCGTGTGGATAAACTGCTCACTGATACCAAGTACACCTTTGCGGTACGAGAGTGGGACGCGGGTGGTGATTGGGGTCTCTGGTGTACACCGAAAACATGTCTCACACTAACAGGTATGTCTACAGTTGTGGAGGAGCTAGGAGAGGATTGGGCCTTGGTATCGTGGCACCGCAAAGAGCAACGTGTGGACTATGATGATGATATGGCAGTTTTACAATATGGGGTGGAAAATATGTCTTATTTCCTCATGGTGCAAGAATTACTCAATAATGGTGTGGAGGGTGAACCGACCGCACTTGCATTAAAGGAAGAATCTACATCTATAGCGGTTCATGAGGATGAAATGGAAGGTATTTTCGTTGCGCGACAGCAGGTTCGTGGTCCTCTTCCACCACAGGAACATCCTTCACTTTTTGAGGGTGATCGTTGTGGTCGTTTTCATATGACTCGCCGCTTTTCTCCGAATGTGACGAACTTTAAATTGGAGTCTCTTCGACCAGATCGCTTCTACAGTGTTCAGGTCCTCTGTGAGACCTCGGGTGGACAACTTGGTACATGGAGTACAGAGAAGCACTTACTTACCATGGCCAAGTTACGCCTCACCACCGAGTGCATTGATGAACAGTACGTGGACCTCCGCTGGGTACGTCCATTACCACGACAACATCCAAGCCTCGATATGAATCGTGTCTTTACAGGACACTACACAACAACTGCCTATATACTGGAAGTGACAGGTAGTGGTAGTGGTAGTGGCTTTCATGTACGTGAGCAACTTCCTGGACAGTCTCACACAACCTTTCACCTCAAAGGACTTGCCCTTGATACGGTTTACGCAGCACGAGTACATTCCATTAACCACGAGGGTAAGTCGAGTCTTTGGTCTGAGACATTGCGGTTTGTGACACTCAATCCCATCACGGTTCATCCTGCACAAATTACGGAGCACTCTGTTATGCTTGAGTGGGGTCGTGAGGAGCAACAACCGTGTGGTGAGGATGGTGTATATGATCCAACTATTTGCGTTGGCAGCCGGTCATCTGGAAATTATCTCCTGCGTGTGATGCACGGTGGGGAGAGTGCGCGTGGGGTGTTACTGGAGAAGAGTTTCCCTGGTGACACATGCAGCTTTCAGCTTATCTCACTTTCACCGAATACACCCTATGTGACTTCCGTGCGGGCGGCGAATAGTCTCGGCGAATGGGGTCTCTGGTCCATGGAACGTTGTATTTACACCATGAAATTGCTACTTGCCGAGGTGGCCGCTGTTGGAGAAGATTTTATTCGTCTCACATGGAAGCGTGAGGAGCCCGATGAGGTACAGCTTGTTGAATCACAGACAAACTCCCCAGCACAACAACGACCACCTGACACAAATTTTGGTACAGAAGATGATGGAGACGAGCAACAACAACAGCCAGTGGGTGTGTCTAACGATAATTTGGGAGATCCATCCAAACAACAAGTCTCTCCCAAGCTACGTGCTGGAAGTCGCAAGAAGATCTATCCGTTGCTTGATCGTCCAGAAAATAAGTCTATTGTCTACAACAGTGCTCGAACACGTGTGATGAGCTATGCGGTAAGTGTGATGCGTGTCGGGGAGGGTGATGGCTACACCATTGATGTACCAGGAGATGCAACGAGTTTTACCGTCCCATCGTTACGTTCAGATGTACGTTATACATTGGCGATTCGGGCCTGTTATGGCACTGGAGAGTGGGGTCTTTACAGTCCACATGTATCCAGTGGGACACATAACCTACTTGCCCTAGAACTGTGTGCGCTTGGTGAGGATTACTTCACCTCTTCCTGGCAACGTCAGACGAATTCGTACGATGTTGCAGAGCTCTCCCTTGGACAAGTGGAGGAAACCGTCTCCTATGAAGTTGCTGTGCATGACTTTACAGATGTACCGTTTGGTGAGGAAACACCGAAACACTTGCCCTCATTACTTCAGAAGACAATATTTGTTCAATCCAAACAGCGAACATGCACAGTGAAGGAGCTTCAATCACATCATCGCTACATGATCCGTGTACGTCGTTGGTATAAACCCATTGAAGCCTTTACTCATACAGTCGAAAGTGAAATCCCAAATACAGAAGATGAGGAAATTCGTGAACAGATTGGACGTAACAATGCGACACCTGGGACCTGGAGTGAGGGACTCTACGCGGTGACACTACGCGATATGGTTTGTGTGCTAGAAGAGGGCACAGAAGATTTCTTTGTGGTAAAGTGGGAGCGGGACCCTCACGCTCCTGCTTTACCTGTGCGAAACAATTTTGTTCCAAAACCAGTACAAAGTTATCACTTGCGTATTGATGAGATGACTCCTGATGGGACGGCAGTAGATACGACGGCTGGTTCTTTCCGTGTGGATCACCCCCTTGGGGCGGAACAGACGTCATATCAGGCGCAAAATATGAAACCTGATTCTGTCTATCGTGTAGATGTCCGATGTTGCGTTGATCGCGTATGGGGACGTTGGAGTCGTCCTATCTATGTCATGACTCTAACCAAACTTGTCGTGGATGTCACGAGCATTGGTGAGGACTACGCACACATTGGATGGCAGCGACCGCAACGTCGCCTTGTGCTACCAGACGGCACCGAAGCTGTAACTGGGAATGATGAGGCGATTGACACTTTTCATCTCGAGGTGGTAGGACTTGAGCATAGTTTTAATGTAAGCAAAAAATTTAAGGGTACACGTACCTCCTACCGGGTCAAGCAACTTGAGGCGAATACCATCTATACGGTGTCTATTCGTTCATCCGATATGCGTCGTGGGACGTGGAGTTTGTGGAGTGAGGGTGTACGTTTTGCTACGCTGAAACCACTTCGCCTTTCCCTTGGTCCTGCGGCGGAGCAATTTGTCACGGTGGAGTGGCACCGTGAAGAGCAATCTGCCACGGAGTATGATGAGAGTGGGGAGTCTCCTATATTAATAGGAAGTCCTGAAGTTATTGCGTACCACTTATGTGTCTTTAATGTCCAGCATACCCCGTCTCTCGCGGTGGTAGATAAGCAGTTCCCGAAGGATGTGAATCGTTACTGTCTAAATTCACTTACCGTGGATACCCCATATGCGGTGATTGTGCGTGCCTGTAATGCGGAGTCACGTTGGGGTCTTTGGAGTCGTGAGGGGAATTTTCGTACCCTACGTCTTCTCGACCTTCGTGTGACGAATGCGGGAGAAAATTATGTACATCTTCAATGGGAACGTGAGGAAGGAGATCGCGCCGATGATGGCCCTGGTGCACGTGCAGAGCCTATCATGTATCAACTTCTCCTTCGTACAGACTTTGAAACGATTGAGCGACTTGTACCACATGCTGAATGTGGTGTGACGGAGGATGATTTCAAGTTACCAACCTACGTGGTGAAAGGACTTAAACCGGCGACAAACTACTTGGTTGCTCTGCAGCCTGGTTATGAGGAGAATCGTTGGGGTCTATGGACCGCTACAGTTTCTTTTAAAACGCTTCAATCTGTTACACTTTCCTTGGTGTCGTCTTCCGCCGATCGTGTGGAGCTTACCATGTGTCGTACCCCTGAGAATGTGCACACGGCGGTGGAGGAGGTCGACGCAGACGCCACCGCCATTGATGCTCGTCCCGGCACATCCACCGGGGCACCGGTGCGTTTTCATGTGATTGTTCGTCGAGTGGACTCGACCAGTGCCTCTGTGATGAGTGGGCGTGCACGTGAGGTGTCCTCACCGCTTGGCTCCCCAATCTCGCGCACCTTACGGGAACGAGTCAACACGTATAACCCCGAGATCACCCCGGAGAATTCCAGCGCCGATCTACGTGAGGCCCTCCCGCGTTCCTCTGGGAGTGAGAACAACGACGAGGGTCTCGGACTCAATGCGCCAAACCCGGCCTCCTCTATGGTGACGTCGGCGATGAGTCGGCGTCCACAGTTTGTGGTGGAGCGGGAGGTGGAGATGCGGCACGGCGGGGTGACGCCCCCAACGTGTGTGTTTGACGGCCTCGAGAGCAGCGCCTCCTACCTGGCGCAGGCGCGTGCAATGGATGAGCACGGCGTGTGGGGCTCATGGGTGCATCTCCCCTTCGAAACCGCCCCCCTCCCCCCGCGCGCCGTGACCCTGCGCCGCCTGCATGCCCCTTTTTGCCTCCTTCAGTGGGAGGCCCCGGACAGCCGCCACGCGTACCGCTACATCGTTGAACAGGCCTTTCCCTCCGCGGAGGGCGGACGCGGAAAGGCGCGCGATGCCATCGAGTGGCGCGCCGTCGACGCGGTGGAGGAGACGAACTGCCGCCTGCGACTGGCCGCCGCGCCAGGGAAGATGCGGTGCCGCGTGCGCTGCGTGCGGCCGGGCGAGGGCTCGCAGCCGAGCGAGCCGTGCGATCCGGTGGGCTTATCGAGCGGCACGCCGCCCGACCCCGTCGCCGGACTGCTCGTCTCCTCCCTCGCGCGCGGGGCCTTCACGGTGGACTGGGCCGCACCGAAGCCGATGGGCGACGCCTCTCCCCGCGTGCGCGGACTTCTCTACCGGGTGTATTTGGGCATCCTCGACGGCGCCCCTGTGCTCGTCGCGACGACGCGCGCCAACAGCCACACCCTGAGCGACCTCGAGCCGTCGACGGAGTACGCGGTGCAGGTGGTCGCGGAGAGTGCGGACGGGATGAGCTACAACAACCCCACGCTGCGCGTCGTGACGAAAGGGGAGCATGACCGAAGCGTGGCGCGGCACGAGCCGGGGCAGCAGCCGCTCGGCACCCTCGTCGAGCCCCTCAGCGCGGCGCGGCGCAACGTCCTCCCCGACATTCCGCTCCCCTCCCGACAGGCGACGGGGGACGGGAAGGCGCTCATGCCGACGCCGCCGGCGGAGAGGGGCGGGCGCGGGGGGCGGCGCGCCGCGTCCATCGCGGGGCCGGCGGCGGCGGACGCGAGCAGAAGCGGATCCGTCAACCGACGAAAGTCGTCCGCCTCGGGACGGCGCCCGGGAAGCTCGCGGGGGACACCAAAGAAGAAGAAAAGGGATCGGCTGCCGTCTGTGAAGCGGCAGAAGAGGTGAGGAGGTGGAGAAGAAGAAGAGTGAGGAATGAAAAGGATGGGATGTATATAGTTATTTATGCGCGGAATACATGAGATGAGATGAGAAGAAAAGGGGGAGACAAACAAACGAAAAAGAGAAAAAAAAGTTGAGAAAGAGAAAGGGAAAGATAGAGAGAGAGAGAGAGAGGGAAAGGGAATAAATGAAAAAAAAACTTTTTTTTTTTCTTCATTTTTCTGTTTTTTTTTTTTTTCTTCTTCTTAATGATTTCCTTGTTTTTGTCCTTAAGGAAATTATATCTCATTTGCACGAAAATGTTTTTTTGATGTATAGGTCATGCTCCTTTTTTTTTTTTTCAGTGGTTTAACTATTTGTTCCTCCACTTGCCTGAAATGTACGTTTCCTTAAAAGCAAGAAAAAAAAAGTTGTGTTTTTTCTGGTAATTTTGATCGAAAGCCTATCAAAGAAAGGTACACACACAAAAAACAAAAAAAAAACGAAAAAAAAAAAGAAGAGATAGCAGAAAAAAGCAATGGAAAGAAAAAAATTTTTTTTATAGATTTTTATTCTGTACACAGAAGGTTTTAAACAATGTTTTTTATCTTTTTTTATTATTGTTATTTACGGAGCATTTGTTCAATGTACGCTGAGTTTTTTTAAAAAATAATTTCTTATTATTTATCCTCTTATTATGTTCTGTTTTTGACAATAGAAACAAGAGCGGACAATAAGCAACAAAAGGGGAAAAAAGAAAGGAAACAATCAAGCCATGCAAAGAAAAAAAGAAAATGAAAAAAATGTTCAATAACGGAATCCCATTTCATTGTTCGGATGGATTCACGTATACATGTATCATTTAAGAAATACTAAAACAAACAGAGCAAAAACAAACAAACAAAAAAAAAACTCTTGTGTCGTTGTTTGTGCATGTGCGCTTCACATGTTGTTCTTTGATGAAATATATATATATTTGTTTGTGTGAGATGATTTACCCGTTCCTTTCCTCTCTTTCTGTATATCCTCTTTTCTCCACATTGTGTGTGTGCGTGATTTAGCTTTCCATGTCTCATCCCGTGGAGGATGACGACGACCCCTTCGCCGTCTTTTCTCCTTCCCCCTCCGCGGGTGCGATGCCGTCGGCGTCGATCATGCACGTGGTTGGCGCCCCCAAGCCCGAAACCGCGCCTCCCCCGCGCCCGGCGTGTGTGCGGGAGTCCTTCAGCGGCATTCGCGTCAGCCACCCGACGCGTGCGTGCGAGCAGCTCCCGCTTGTGGCCGCGCAGCACCCGTTCCGCACGTTTGCCGAGGCGCGCCGTCTCTTGACGAGCGCCGACCCCCCGCCGGCCGTCACCCTCGTCGGCGTCGTCGCGCGGCGCTCGGCCCCAAAGCGCGCGGCAAACGGCGCGGCGTTCGGCGTTGTCGGGCTTTGGAACATGCGCGGCCCCTTTCCCGCCCCGGCGGACGAGCTCGCGGTGCTCGTTGGCGGCGACGCGTTGGCCGCACACTTCGCGCGCCTCGCCGTCGGGGCGGTTGTGGCCGTCTCCGCCCCGCGCCCGATGTCGGGCCGGCCGGACGCCATGCTGTGCGCGTCGGCGGCGGCGCAGTGGCGGCTGTTGGGGCGCGCCGCGGACATCGCCACGTGCGCGGCGCCCGGCGGGCAGTGCGGCGGTCTCGTGCGCGCCCCCACGCGCTTCTGCGGACGGCACGTGGCGCTCCTCCGGCGGGAGGCGGCGCACACACCGCCCGCTTTGGCCCTTCGCGGCGCAACAACACCCGCTTTGGCCCTTCGCGGCACGACACCGCCCGATTTGGCCCTTCGCGGGACCGGCGGCGGGCCCTACGCGGGTGTGGAGCGCGGGGCTTCGCTGCGCGTGGGCGCCCCGACGCCGCCCGTTGCGGCCGACGCGCTTTTGTTTGGCGTCACGTCCCGCGGCCGCGCGGCGCTCGAGGCGGTGTGCGCCGCCCACGCCGCGGAGACGGGCCGCCAGCGGTTGCGCCGCGCCTTGGCTGCGGAGAAGCGGCCGCGGGACGGCGGCGACGAGGTGGCGGCGGTGCGGTCCGCTTTTGCGCCGCTTTCGTCGCGGACGGCGCCGGCGGGGGGGGGCGCAAAGGTCCGCCCGTTGCGGGACGCCGCCGCGCAGCTCGCCAAGGCGCTCCCCCGCCCGCCGGCGGAGTCGGAGAGCGGCGCGTCCTCCGCGATTGGGCGGTTGGCGGAGCGCATGCACAGCGCGCACGATGGGCTCCGCGCCGAGGACGCGCAACGGCGCTTTGAGGCGCGCACTGAACGGCGCCTCGCGCAGGAACAGGCGATTCACGCGCTGGAGGCCGTCACGGAGCAGTCGGTGCGGGCCGTTTTCTGCCGGCAGTGCGATCGCTTCTACACGAAACGGAATGAGTTATGTCGACGGGAGGGGCACACGGTGGAGCAGAAGGAAACAGTGCGTCGCTTTATTGAGTGCGAACACTGTGGGTACAGAACCTTTGTGCTCGGCGACACACGAGCGTCACGCGTTATTCCGCGCTGCCCAAGATGCTGTGCGGATTGTGTTTGGCGTCAAAGTAACGCCGCCCCAGAGTCTGTCACGCCAAAGGAAATATCATCCAAACAATAAAGTTAAGTAAACAAAAGAAAAAAAGAAAGGAAAGAACCGGAATTCGTCTGTATTGTTGTTGTAGTGTTTTTAGTTTTTATTTTTATTTTTTGCTTTAAAATATTATGAACGTTTCTGCGTGCATTAAATATTTTTACATATATATGTATACATGTAACGTGTATATTTATATGATAGATTAGTGTTACTTTAATGAAAGTGAATAGCAAACTACTTTCCAAAGAAGGATGTGTGAGACGGAGGAGCCTCTTTTTCTTTCTTTCGGATATTAAAGTAAAATGTTTTCTTCGCATTGTAAGTATTTTGTATGGTGACAAAAAAGGTTACCAGAATAATAAAAATAGAAAGTGTCAAAAAAAAAAAGAAAAAAAAAAGAAGAACAAAAACAATAACAACCTACGACAGAGGAATTCTATTTTTTCCTTTTGTGTATTTAAGCATTCTATTATTTTTGTTTGTTTGTTTGTTTGTTTGGTCTGTTTCGAGTAAAACAGTGTGAAAACTTCCTACTCTTTTATTTATTTGTTGTTAAAATGTCCCCCTGTACCAAGTATGGTCATCTCTCTCTGTCTCTCGCTATCCCTTCATATATAGACATAAATATTTGTTTATAAATATTTAAATTTGATTGGCATCTCATATGTTGGTCTGACAACATATTTTTTAAGATGTTTTTTTTTCTTTGCTTAAATGTGAAATTATTTTTTTTAACATTTGATTTTTTCTATTCGTATTACTTTCTATACCTTCTTTTCCTTTCTTTTTTTTTTTTCCTTTTTGCTCCCCTGTTTCTTTCATCCTTTTTTTGTTTTATTGCATCCATGCAGTCGCAGTGTTCGTGTGTGATGGCCTCCAATACCTCATTTGATGACTCCCCCCTTCGCCGCGTTGACATTCGATGCGGCGCGGACTCGTTTAGCACCTCGTTGCACACTCTCACGCAACACGCGGAGAGCGCGTTGGCGCGGCTCTTCACCAATCCCTCCCCGCTGTACGACGCGGACGGGGCGGTGTATGTGCTGCCCCTCTCCCTCGCCGTCAGCGCGGCGGCGTTCGGGGCGGTGTTGGATCGCCTCCGTTGTGGTTTGTGGGCGCCCATCGCCTCGGCGCGTTCCCACGCGGAGGTGTTGGAGTGCGTCTCGCGTTTGGCGTTGCCGCTCGAGGCGCCGCCGTTTCCGTTTCGCTCCGCCCGTTTCGGCCCCAACGCGGAGGCGATTGTGGGGTATCAGTACGCGGAGGTTTCGTTACCCGTTGGGGCGGACGTTTCGTACGTGGAGGTCTGCGCGGGTTTGGCGGCGCGTGGGTTTGGTGTGCGGCGCGAACGGAACGGCGGTCCGTTTCTGCGCAAACGGGACAGTGAGGAGAGGGAAGAAGTAAAAGGGGAGGAAACCGCGCAGGTGACGTTACTGTTGCAGCGAAAGGTGCCTCAGGCGGAACGGCTTCGGGTTTTGGCAAACGAGTCGGAATGGGTGAAACTCCTCACAAGAGTGATGTGAGAAGAAAACATATCGACAGAAATCTTTTATCGAAAAGTGTGTGCACATTTTTTTTTTTTTTTGTGTTCTGCGTAGGAACGCATTGGTTAGGATTTTTATACTTTGCGTTTTAACATTATATATACATATGATTTTTAGTAAGCTCGTTGTTCTTCGTTTTTTTTTTTCCTCCCTTCTTTCATTTGCTTGTGCTTTCTTTCATTTGTAAATCTTTATTGTCAATTGCAATATTTCTTTGTAAATTTGATTTTTATCTTTGGTTTTGAATTATTTCTCATCATCATTATATTCATTTTGTTTAAACTCCCTCCCTTCTCTCCCTTCCTCCCCCTCCCAAAAAAAAAAAAAAAAAAAGTTCTACTCACGTAATTAAATAACCACACAAACGAACAACAACAACAACATCTAGACGTAGTAATACTACAGAAAAAAACAAAAAACAAGATTAAACTTTAGAAAAAAGAAACCATCATCAAAAAAAAAAAAAACGACAAAAACAAGAACTACAACAACAACACAAAAAAGCCCAAATCCCGCATCAATAAGCAACACGAAGAGAACGAAACGAATAACAATCCAAAGAGATGTCGAGCCTTCCGATCGAGTCCGTGACACCCAATGCGTGTCCCGCCAAACACACGGAGTGTCTCCTCAACGAGATGATTCGCTCTGGCGCGTATAAACCCCTCTTTGATGCACTCAAAGGATTTCGAAACGGCGTCGTCTATGGCGCCCGCATTCGCGCCCCCCACGCACTTGTGTTAAACCTCGTTTGGAGCCGCGCCCCTTATCGCGTCATGGCGCGCCGCATTTACGATGCCACGCGTCGCCACAGTTTGGCACTCGGCCTCACAAGTCTCACCTTTTCCGCGGTGCGCAGTGCGTTGCGTCTGTTGCAGGGACGGGAGTACGTCTGGCACACGGCGCTCGCCGGATTCCTTGTTGGGTATCTTTACTGGGGTGAGCAAAACCCCGTGACGGTGCAGATGAGTATGTACATTCTCTCCCGCATTGTCAGCGCCGGTTTCTTTGTGTTGGCGACGAAATACAAGTGGAGAGTGCCGGACGGGGCGTTTCGTGTATATCACGCGTTGCTCTGGATGATTGTGATGCCGCTCTTCTTCTACAAGGGGGAGGCGCTGCAGTCCACTATGCGCACATCGATGAAATACATCTATCAAGACAACCAAAAGTACACCAGTTGGTACGATCTCATTTGTGTTAACAGCGCCGATGGATTTTAGCGTTTTTTTTTTTTAAAAAGAGAAAAGATTCATTTTTTTTTTTTGCGTTTCTTTGTGATATTTTTTTTTTTTTTGGTTTTATCGGCATCTTTCAGTGTCTGTGTGTTTGTTGAATTGATTTTGTGAGATTTCGATTTTCCGTTTCCAAATCATGTGTGTGTATGTTTGTGTATGGAAAATACAGCCGTTCCTAAAAAAAAAAAAATTTTTTTTTTTATTCAACACATTGTGTGAACTTCTTCCCCGAAACTCACACACAGGAAAAAGGAAAAAAAAACGAAAGGAGAACAAACGAGAGGAGAAAAAATGATTATTTGGCTGCTATTTTCTTCACTTCACTTTTTGTGTTTTTTATGTTTTAAACGCACATTCGATGCACGACACCGAATGTGAAAGAGCAGCAAATCAAAAAGAAAGAAAGGAAATATGAACAAAATTACAAAAAAAATAGAGAACGAATAAGGTTTCTTTTTTAAATTTTTGTTGTTGACTTTATTTCAGTAGTTTCTGTCTCTTATTGTTTGTTTCCACAATTTTTTTTTTTGTTTTGTCTGTGTGTGGTTATTTGCCACTCATCAATTTTATTCCATGGGCTGAAATATCATTTGTCCAAAATGGGTACACAAACGAAAAAAAAAAAAATGTGATCCACATATAACTTCTTTTCTTTTTTTAAATCCTCTTTTGGAAAACAAGAACAGTAAATGTATGCACACCATTTCGTTTTATTGCAATGATTTATTACTCTCTTCTCATCTTTTTTTTTCTTTTTGTGTGTATTTGTGTGTGTGTGTCGTAATTTCTACTTTATATTGTCACCACCCTTTCATACTCCCCATCACATGTTTGTTTGTGCATATATATATATATATATATATACATAAACATACATACAGTGAAATAGATTGTGCGCGAGGTGCAACAAGACGAGGCGGCGGCATTCATGACGTCACGCGATGTGTGCGGATTGGATGATTTGTTGCGCGCCGAATTGGGCGATGATTGGCGCATCCCAATCGCCCATCGAGTGGACCGCAACGACTTATCCTCCTTGACCCGCTTTGCTGAACGGGCCATGCGCTCCGTCGCGACCCAACGCGCGTTCCTTACGAAACGATTGGGCCAAACCGCCGAGGCGCGCGACGCGGCGGCGGCGGAGCGAAAGGCCATCGCTCTTCAGACCCGCGCGGAACGCACATCGCCGTCGCCGTCCCATCGAGAGGGGCCCATCTCCTCGCTGTCGGGGTACGCCGTGCGTTGGGGCGAGCTGTACGCCAACATCGCCATTCGTCGGGAGCACTTGTCGCACCTCCTCGCCCTTCCTCCCCCGGCGCAGGGGCAGTGCGTCCACCTTCACGCGTTCTTTGCGTCCAGTGAGGCGTGGGCCGCATTTAGCGCGGCCGCACAGTCGACCATACGCGAACTTGAAAAGGAAGAAAAGGTGCACCACGCAAACATCCACGGCAATGGCCACCACAGCACGACGGGTGGCCAAGCGGGTCCGGCCACTCCGCGCCGCACCAATGGCGGCAGCGGGACGCATGGGGAGGAGGGGCCGATGCCATCGTGTCGTATGCTTTGGACGCAGTTGGAGTTGGTTGGCAAAATGCAGCTGCAGGTGACCACGCTGCTGCACCGCGCCGAGCATCAGCTCCGGCTGCGTCGCGAGGCAACGGCGGATCTCTTTCGGGATCAGCAGAAACTGTTGGTTTGGTGCCAAGAGCAGTCCGACGCGCTGAACGGGCTCAACACGGTGGGCGACTTGCGGGACTTCTGCGCGTCGTTTCAGTCCAACGTGGGGGTGATGGACACCAACTTTCTCGTCCTCCTCGAGCGGGCCGAGTCGCTGCCGCCGAACCTCGCCATCCGCGAGGCGCTGGTGGATGTCAATCGCACGTGGATGGAACTCGCCGTGTTGGCGTACACCAAAACACACCGCGCGGTGACGGAGTCGCACGCCGCCTCCCACTTGGAGTCCGACTGCAAACGTTGGGCCGACACGGTGGCACCGCGACTCCGACGTGTTTTAACGGAAACTCGAGCGGTTTGCGTCGAATTGGATGCGGAGGGCGTCCCGTGTTGGCGTGCGCTGCAGGAGCGGGTGGGGAAAGTCATAAAAGACTTCAACGCGCACCTCACCATTGTGCAGCACTTATCCAACTTTAGCGTCCGTGAGGAGTGCGTGGCGCCGCTGGAGGAGACGCTGTGCAATGAGCTCCTCACACGCCTCACTCTTCTCACGCTGACCTTTCGCGGGGAGCCGTCGTTTGAGGGGCAGCGCGAGTACAATGATAGACTGCGCGAGTTGGCGGATTGGGTCGACGCCCACTCCACAACAGGAGCGTACACGCAACTCATCCAACGCGTGGAGCACCTCCGTGCACTTGCGGCGGATCAATTGAAGTTAATAGTCGCAAGAAAGGAAATGAAAGAGATGGAAACATAAGGAAACTGTAGAGAAAGAAAAGAATACATATATATATATATATATATATGAAGGGAAGGAAAAAGAAAAAATGAAGAAGAGAAAGGGGGAGGAGATAGAACAGCAAACAAGAAAAACAAAAAAAAAAACCGGCATCGCCGAAAGCAACAACAAGAACAACCACCTACAATAACCGAAGGAGAGACGAAAAACAACGAAAAGAACGACAAAAGGACTGTAAATGAAGAAATTCAGTAGAAAATATTCACATGCACTAGCGTAGATATGTGAGAATATATATTTTGACTTCTTTTTTTATTTCCTCTTTTTGTTTTTTTTATTATTTGTTTTGTTATCATTTCATTTGGTTTTGTTCTTGTTTTTGTTTCTTTTTTACATTTTTCTGTTCAAATGAAATGAAAGGATAAAAACAAAAAAAATAAAATGGAAGGAACAGATCATATATATATATATATATATTCCCTCTTAATTGTGTCATTGTTTCATGCGTGATATGGTAGTTCTTGACCCTTTGCAATTTTAAATGTTTGACTTTCTTTTTTATTTTGTTCAAAACTAAACAAAAAAAAATATATACACGCATGAAAGGGAAGCAATACGATTAAGAGTCAACATATTTAAATAGAGCGTGTTGAAAAGTAAAAAAAAAAAAAGAGGAAATGTCTAAATGTCAAGATTTTTTTAGGTTTTTTGTGTACTTCCCATTCCTATTTTTTTTTCTGTATGGCCATAGTGTAACTTTTTCCGCCGGAAATTTGGGAACGTCTGTTTGGGGCCCCGAAGCCGACAACTTTGCCCGACCGAATCGCGACAATGTTGTGCGGGAGCTGCCTGTGAAGGGGAATGATGTACTGAGTGCGTTTACAGTAGATGTGGGTGATGCGTATCAACCCATACGTGTGCACGTCTCAAAGAAGGATCTTTACGACTACACAAAGTATTGCACCTCAGAGGCTCCAGGTAATCGCCGAAACATTTACACCGGCGAAACGCACGTTTGTGAGGATGCGGATGACTTTACAACGCTCAAGAGAACCATTTTTCTTGGCAACACGCTTCCTTCCGCTATTAAACTTCACACGGAACGTCTCTCTGTTATTCCATTGACAGGACCCATTATTATACCGAGGAAATTTGATTCTGGCTTGTGTAATGAATTTACGGTTTTGCGAAAGCATCGCCATGGTGGAGTGGAGGGTGCGGACTATGTGCTGTACGTTGCGGCCGCACCGGGTGCGAGCTTTGGAATGGCGTGTACAGATGATCCCAGCACGGGACGTCCGTTAAGTGGGGTGTTAAATTTTGAACCCGCACGCATTGACTTTACGCGTCACAGCATTCGAATTGTCGCACACGAATTGGCGCATGCGTTTGGATTTGACTCCAAATACTTTATGCGTGCGAATATGATAGCAGAGGAAATAAAGGAACCTAACCGAAGCTATCATGTAATTATCTCTGCAAAAGTGCTGGAGATGGCGAGGAAACAGTACAAGTGTGACGCCATCACTCACATGGCACTTGAGGATGAGGGGCAGCCGGGGGATAACAGTGTGCGTGGAAGACATTGGGAGCGTTTGCACGCGAAAGATGAGTTGATGAGTATGTATTTGGGGGCCTCTGGTGGTTTTTACTCGGAGCTCACACTTGCGGCATTCCTTGATCTTGGATTCTATCAGGTCAATTTTTCTAACGCGGAACCCATGCGATGGGGAACGGCAGTTTCATGTAATTTTATAAACAATAAAGCACAAAAAGAATTGTGTATGGATGCCGGTATTTCACCTTACCCGGATATGTTTTGTAATGTTTCAGAAAATGCACGCATGACGCGTTGTACCTTTGATCGCCTCGCACTTGGGTCATGCCCGATTAAACGACAAATTTTTCCACCAGAGGTGCAGTACTTTGAGGACCCTAATGTTGGTATTAGTTTACCCAACACCCAGCTAACCAACTACTGCCCTGTGCTTGAGGCAACTACATCCTCTTCCTGCCTGGATGGGAATGACGCCGACATGCCTGGCAGCCTCATCGCACCCGATTCCCGCTGTCTGACCTCTGTGGGTTTGGAGCTAAACACGAGGGGAGATACGCGTGTGCGTGTGGGCGATGTGTGTGCCCGAGTGCGTTGCGGCAATAGCAACCAAGTGGAGGTGCAATACAAGGGCGACTCCGCCTGGCACGATTGCAGCGCCTCCACAGTGATACATCCATCGGACACCGCCGCCTTTAGGTTCAACACGGGACACATTGTGTGCCCCACCTTCGAGGAGGTGTGTGTATGTCATTCAAGAGAGTGATGTGGACCGGAAGTTGTTGCCCGTCCCCACGGAGGATGACGAGTCGGATATGGAAAGCGGCAGTGTACGGAGCGCATCGTCGGGGAATAGCGATTCCTCAGACAGCTCCGAGGGGTCTCTCGCCGATGAAACGCAAGAGCGGCGACGGAGAATTTTGTGTGCCGGCGATTCAACGACAATGGTTCTTATTCATGCTGCACACATGCAAGGCGTCCTGTGTGCATTGCTTGTCTTTTTTTAAATGCCTACCTCGAGAGACGGGGAAAGTAGATTTCTGAGGTGTTTTAAAAGGATGCTGTTAACTCGAATGCTTTTGCTGTTGGGTGTTCTCAATATAAATGTATGTATTTATGTTTCTAAACCTAATTTCCTTTTCTTTGTGTGTATTTTTGTCTTTTTTTTATGACTTTTTTCAACTTTCTAAATGTGTTTGCGTGCCTCTCTGTGAGTTTTGCCTCACTTTTATAATAACCAGACGTAAAGCGCTTTATATTGTTTGTGTGAGTTTTTTTCTTTTTTTTTTCCTTGGTAATACTTTGCACAATAAAAAAATCATATGTACTGTGGAGGAATATATCGGTAAAACACACCCGAAGAAGTTAACTTGGGCAAAAAAAATAATCAGTTTTTGGTTTTTGTGTATGTGGTTATGTCTTTTTTTTATACTTGCTTATCATCAAAATTCTGATTAGGATTCCCTATGAGTGTTTTTTTTTTTGTTTCATCTCAGAAAAAAAAAAAAGAGGTGTTTTTTAAATCTTGGCGTTCAGAGTATGTGTGGTACGTGCTATTTTTTTTTCTTCTTTTCTTTATGATCATTTTTTATTACATGTTTTTAAAAAAGAAAATTGTTTTTTATTTCTATTTTTTTCTTTTCCTTCTTGAAGAGTTCACTTCAACGACACAACCGTTATAGTTAGAGTGTGAGAAACCACCGTGAGAGAAGGCAGTTCTGAAGATTTTTTAGAGTCGCCGTTTTATTTATAATATCGTTTCTGTTTTTTTTTTTTTTGTTACCTGCTTAGTCATTATTATTATTATTATTTTTTTGACTTTCTAGAAAGTGATCCAGTGTCTCTGTTGTCCTCTCACGAGATAACAGCAAGACTAATATATATATATATATATATATAATAACAATAACAACGTCCGTCTGCAAGTGTATCATCTTCATCATCAAACGCGATAGTGGGTGACAAGGAAAACGAAGTCAAAGGCAAGAAAGTTCCCCTATTGGTGCGTGTTGTTGTTGTGAGAATGGACACTGTAGAGACGATCGAGGTACTCTCGGACCACAGCGCACGTTTCCGCTACCGTTTTCCCCTTAGCGTTCTGCGTGATTTGTCCACGTACGGCTCACACTATTCCTCCGAGTTTGGCGTTTCTGGCCATCGCTGGCGCGTGCACTTGCAGCAGCGCCATGAGTCCGACGAGGCGTTCCTTTCCGTCCACCTGCAAAGCTGCACCCCGTCGTATGTGGTTCTGCAGTTCAAGCTCACCCTCCTCGCCACCGAGGACCCCCCGAGCTCGAAGAGTCACACCTTTCGCTGCGTGTTCAATCGAACCGGCACCGCGTGGGGGATGAACCGCTTCATCCCCCTCGACCGCCTACTCCAGCCCGGCAGTCCGTTTGTGCGCGCCGACGCGACCACCGGCACCCGCGGCGTCGAGCTGGAGATCCTCCTCCGCGCCATGGAGACGGCGGAGGGCGGGCGGAGTCACTCGCGGCCGCGCTCCGTCTCCCCCCGCGCCGCCCAACCCCGGGAGCTCCCCCCCCCCCTCGCGCGGGTCCGGCGGCCAGCGGACGCCGACGGCGGGAGCGGGCGCCGACGGCGGGATGGGAGCAGTCCGGGCGGCGGAGCGTTGGGGCCGCGGGCGCCGCTTATGTTTCCATTTGAGCATCTCGAGGCGCTCGCGGATATGACCTTTGATGCGCAAGGCGTGCGTGTGCCCGCCCACCGCTGCGTTGTCGCTGCACGGATGCGGCCGTTGCTGCCGGAGCGCATGTTGCCGCTGCAGCCAGGGTGTATCGTCGCCATCGCCGTCTCCATGGACGTCTTTGCCGCTTTTCTGCGTTACGTCTACACGGAGGAGTACCCGGAACAGGGTGTTCTGCCACCTGAGGCGCTGCTCGACCTCTACCTCCTCTCCGTTGCGTGCGAGTTCTATGACCTCGGGGGATCCTGCCTGAAGTTTGTGCGTCCCATTCTCACGCATGAGAATATCCTTCCCATTGTGCTCACCCGATACAACGCGGGTGATGACGTCCTCAACGCGCTCTACCTGCGTGTGCTATTGGACAACTACGATTACCTCATTCAGGACCCGACATTTGAGGACATCCCGGGACACCTCTTCCGGCGCCTCTCTCTCATTATGCGGGACAAGGAACCGCTGCCGCAGGTGACCATTCCGCAGTCAAAGAACACACTGAGTAAGCAACTCGCGTGGTTGGCTGAGTCGGGGGAGTACAGCGATATCGATCTCGTTGTTGGTTCGCGTAGAGTGACCATAAAGGCACACCGATTTATTTTGGCCTCCCGTTGCGTGCTCTTTTCACAGGCAATGAATCCTGTCATGGGCGTCACGCTTCCTTCCCTTTCCTCCGTGGAGTTTGACTTCTCGCAGCGTTCCTGGCAGAAGTTGCTGGTAGGTATTTACCGTCATCATTTGGAACCCTTTCGTGACTTTTCCGCAGAGGACGTGGCGATTGTGTTCAAAATGCATAGTGTTTTTGGTATGGATGGACAACTGAAGCGCGAGGCGGATGATGCTTTCAATCATCAAAACGCACTTCGACTTCTCATTTACGCCGTTAAGCACGAGGTACTGGAGCTACATGAACGTGCTATTGGGTATGTTGGTAGTAATTTCCGATCCCTCGTTCAGAGCGATCCACAAGCGTGGGAACTTATCAGCGAATTGCCTCAACACGCTGTGGTCGCTCTATTCCGCACTGTTGTGGAGAACAGGGTCTAATAGATTATCAATTCTCAAAAAAAGAAAAGAAGGCAAAGAGTCCAACAGAAATGGAAAAAAAAAACGAAAAGAAAAGCTAGAAATAGAAAATAACGAGAAAAGAAAAGCAAAAAAAAAAAGGAATATTAATTTAAAGTTGCAAAAAAAGAAAAAAAAACGTTAGTGAAGTGGGAAAGAGAGCATAAGGAGAAAGCGAAAAGCAAAGAAACAAAAGTGTGATGTAGTGCGAGAGTGGACGTTATTGCTATCATTGGTGATTTTTTTGTTGTTGTTGTTGGATTTGGTGTGTGTTTCATATTTGTACAAGTTGTCGCATTTGTGTTCTCTACTATGGCTACATTTTTTGCTTTTTTTTTTTTGTGAGGCATAGTTTTCTCTAATGGCATGCTATACGTTGTGTACCAGTTCATATTTGACGCATAGACGTTGAGGATCAAATTTGGATAAATGTATATGTGCATATTTCTTTTTTTTTTCTTTTTTTAGAACTCAGCTATGTTTTCTTTCGTTTTTATTTTGATGACCTTTTTTTTTTCTCACATCTTCCACTTTGCTTGTAACTTTCAATTCCTTAACTGCCTTATACGAGCTTCATACATCTGAAGGAAAGGTAAAAATAAATCTATATTTTTTTAGCGTACAACACAAGGGGAGGAATTAATAAGGACAAGGTCATCAGTCAAAGTTTGCACAGTTCTGCAGTGTTCCTCTAAAACAACAACAACAAAAGAAAAACAAAAAGGGGCAAAAAAAAAAGTGCTAAAAGAGTAAAGTAGATAAAAATTTATAAATATATCAATATATTTATTTATTTTTTGGAATATTTGTGCATTTCTTTATTTTTTTGATTTTATTTTTTATTAGCGTAGTTACATTGCCATACCCATAGTATTGCTCTGACCAATATTCATATATATATACATATATATATATATATATATCTATATAACTGTCACTTACGTTCGCATAGACAGATTCAACTAAGGAAAAAAAGAAAGATAAAAACATACCTTTATCTAAACTGAAGTACTCGCGACAAACGAATAAATAGTAAGAGAATCAAGGTGTAAAGGAACAGTGCAATGTCTGAACGACATGCACCATTGCAAATGGTGTACATTAGTGATTCCGTTGTTCAGTCCTGTCTTGCCCATGCCTTAACAACGGAACAGGAGGAGGTGATGGGTGTTCTTCTTGGCGAAATAACGCTTCACAACGGTTCCAGCTCCGCCGCCTCGTCGATCGGCTCTCCCTCCTCGCCGGGGGTGACGATGATCGCCAAGCACGCGCACCTTTGGGGTGTTTGGGTGGTGCAGCGCAGTGTGCGGCGGTCAGATCGCGTCGAGTTTGCGCCGGAAATGCTCGCCGAGGCAACTGGTGAGGCGGAGCGCTGCACCTCACGTGTGGGCCGACGGACGCGTGTGATTGGTTGGTACCACAGCCACCCGCGCATCACGCCGTACCCGTCGCAGGTGGATTTACAGTCCCAATGTATCTACCAGCAACTCGAGAGCGGTTGGGTGGGGCTCATCTTCAGCGTCTTCTACAGCGACTCGACAAACCGAAACGCAGTCTCCATTCACTGCTTTCAAACCGGGCCGGGCGACTCCCATGAGAAGATTGACTTTGCTATTGTTCCAAGTGCACAGATGGGACTCAAGTCGGTTCCGCCGTGTGATACAACGGAACAGCTTCTGCGCATCTACCAAGCGGAGGTGGCGGCGGCGGTGGAAATGGTGCGAAAGCGTTGCAACAGCGCACCAGACGCCATGGCAGCTGCTCGTGCGCTACAGGAGGTGCAATTGTTTACACTAGAGAAGCTCATTGCACAACCAACGCTGCGTCACCTGAACGCAACCATTCCGCTTCTCGAGGAGGAGGTGCAACGGCTTGAGAAGGAAATTGCTGGATTACCCACGAGGAGGACAATTTCTTGACATGTGCTGACGTTATCCTGTTTTTTTTTTTGTTATTATTATCTATTATGTGCTTGAATGTGAATGTATGTATTTATACCTGCTATAGACGGTTATCAATAAATTGCTTAATTATATATATATATATATGTGTGTTAAATTTTCCTTGGCTGCTTGAATTGTATAATTCAAACAAGAACCACTGAGTTTTTTTTTTACACACCCATTTCTTCTTTGAGTTTGCAGTACATAAAATTTTTTACAAAAAATTTCCTTGGATGTTTCTTTGTTTTTTTGTTAATGCCTTTTACAAAAAGAAAAGCTTTTTATCTTTCTTTTTTTTTCTTTTTTGTGTGACATGTATTTGTTCATTAATTATTTCTTACTGTGAGGGTGTTCATTGGTGAGCGGGTTACCCAAACATCGAAGTTAAAAAAAAATTAAGAAAAGATTTAGAAGAAAAAGAAAAGGAAATAAAGACAAAGAGGATCTCCTCTCTGAATACTCTGGCCATCTACAGAGTTTACATTGAAGTAAGGTCGCTAACGCACGGCGTTGAATGATATAGACCTCTATGTTTTCTTCACCGCTTTATAAGAATCCATCGAGCATCTCTCCCCCTGTCACACCCGTCGCTCAAACCCCGCGCAGCACAGCACCAAAGAAGGAGGAAACAGCAAAAGATGGCGTGAGCTGTGCAAGTAAAGTAGAGAGTACTTCCGCAGCAAAGAAGGAAGGAAATCTTGTTTCTAAAAAAATGTGGTCCCTAGAAGACTTTGATATTGGACGAAAACTCGGCGAGGGTCGCTTTGGTAAAGTTTATTTAGCCCGTGAAAAGCGTACCAAGTGCGCTGTCGTTCTCAAATGTTTATCCAAAGAAATGATTCGCTACTATGGCCTCTATCATCAAGTACGACGTGAAATTGAGTTGCAGAGTTACGCTGGACGTTACCACAAAAATGTACTGCGACTTTTTGCGTATTTTTGGGATGAAGATCGCGTCTTTCTTGTACTAGATTACGCTGATGGAGGCGATTTGCAAGCTATGCTTGACAAAAAACCACAGCATCGATTCAACGAGACAGATGCGCGGGCTATTTTACAACCTCTTCTCTCGGCGCTCGCTTTTCTTCATGACCGTGACATTATTCACCGTGATGTAAAGCCCGATAACATTCTCTTTCAGCGTCAAGAGCTGAAATTGGCCGACTTTTCGTGGTCTGTGCGTTTGGACCACAGCTGTCAGCGCCGCAGTCGCCGCTATACGCTTTGTGGGACATTAGACTACCTCCCGCCCGAACACATTTCCCGTCGCGGCTGCACGACGAAGTCGGATGTCTGGTCCGTTGGGGTTTTGGCGTATCAAATGCTTTGTGGATGCCTTCCATTTGAGCACGTCTCCCCGCGCGAGGTATGTGTTCGCATCGCCGGCGGCTCCGTGCAGTTTCCCGCGATGCTGTCAAGAGAGGCGCGTCATTTTGTGGAATCACTTCTTTGTGTGGACGAAACGAAGCGAATTTCGTGCAACGAGGCATTGCGCCATCCATTTATGCAGAACATTGACGAAAGTGGGAGTTTCAGCATGAGCTCGGAAATGTCAGCTACACATGCGCCGTTGGGGTCCACATTTGTGCAGTTGCCCCGTCCTGTTCATACCAATCACTCCCAACAGCAACAGCAACAACGACAACAAGAACCGCAACTGCGGTTTCAATGTCCATCCAGATCAAAGCAGCAGCAACATCAATCTCAGTGTCACCCTGGAAGTTCACTTCAACGGACGGTTTCCTTTTCGCATGGCAGTTTTGTTTCTGTGAGCTCGTCGCATTCGACCGATCGTCCTGTGAATGTGAGCAGTCAGAGTTGCTCCGCCGTCTGCGCCGAGTGGGCAACGTTGAAGAGTGGATGCGATGAGTTTGGGACGACGTCTAGTCACGGGGCGAGTCAAAGCCGCTCCCGCAGCGATCGAAGTGGGGCGACCACAAACACCACACAGCAACGAACCCAATTGGAACCCTCCAATGGTTCCGTCGTTATGGTTCGCATGCCGCGCTCCGACGACGGGAGAGGTGGGGAGATGGTAATGGAAACCGCAAGACGTGGAAAATCCTTCGCACACCCATACGAAGAAGAGGAGGATACGTACTGTGCCATGCGACTACGATTTGATGAAAGTATCACATCCCTTTCACAGAGTTCCATAGAGGACGTTCCCGCCTCCTCCGATGCTGTGGAAGATTGTAACGAGAGTAGCGAAAGCGTGAAGCATGGGACGGAGGGGTATGTCGATCCACTCTCCATATCAGCCATTAGTCAGGTATCAAACGCACCAACAAATGTACTGCGCGATGCTTCAATAATGTGACATTGTTCACAGTAATTTCAATATGCCATACAGTGATGAGATAAAAAAAAAAAACAATGAAAAGATTATAGAAAAACACACACGCACACACAAGAAACAGCAACAACAACTAACATCACCCCTGAATGCAATAAACATAGATTTCTTTCTTTCTTTTTTTGTCTCTTTTTACTTGTGTGTGTGTGTGTAGAGTATTTTTGTTTCTATTATATATGTTAGCTACGAGTGCTATATAGATGCATGATAGAGCATCATTTATGAACTTATTCTTGGTGTTTCAATAAAGCTATTCTTTTTTTTTTTTTTATGTTTCTTGTTTTTTTTAAACTGATATTTTCTTTGTTGTGTTTACTTTGGAATCGAGTTATATTTGAAATTCTTCATTAATAATTCGATGTAAAGAAAAAAAAAGGCTTTTTTTTACAAGTATGTATATATATTTTTATTTCTTGCTTTCATTATATATATACATATATATAGTTTTTTTTTGGAATTCGCATTTGTTTTTATGTTTTTTTGTTTTTTGAGTGCTTCTATTTGTACATATTTCTGTTTTTTTTTTTCCATTGATTTTTGTCACATTGCAAGGCGGAGGAGCAAAAAAAGTACACACACACAGAGAGAGAGAGAAAGAGAGAGAGAGAGAGAGACATATATTTACACACGCTAATAGAGCTGAACGTTAAGTACCGAGAAGCATAAAAAATCAGTGATACAAACAACAACAACCACAACGAATAAAAGATAGACTTCAAAAGAAGTATTTGTTGCGTAATGTCGCTTGATTTGGTGGGCAAATTGCACCGCACGGTTTACATTGAGGGATGCCCAGAGAATGTTCGCGAGGATCTCATTTGTCTCTTGATCACCAAGTGTGGTCCTATTGAGGGTTGGGATGCGGTTGGGACACGTCTCATTGCTGTCTTTGGAAGTATGAACAGCATCAGCACCGCGATGACCTTCAATGGCACTGCGTTTGGTGATTTGACGACGAAATTGTTCCTTTGGGTTGCGACGGAATCCCCGCCGGCTGGTGTGGTGCAGCAGTTGGCCATCACAGGAGGGGACGGAGAAAAGGGCGGCGCGACGCGTTCGGCGGAGGAGATTAAATCCGCCAGAGAGGCGCGAGAGCGGCGCTTGGCGGCCATTCGCACCGAATTGGCGACAGATATTGCACAAGCGGAGGAGACTATGACGCGGGAGGAGAAAATGCGCGAACTGTGCCGCCGTCAAGTGCGGGCATTGGTGAGATTGACTCAACATGCCGTAAAGGAGGCGGAGACCACGCTGGAGGAGCGTTCGGCTAACTTACACGCATCCACTCGACTTCTCGAGGGGCTTCACGCGAGGAAGTCGGCCACAAACATCAATAGTGTGGTGAATGAGAGGACAAACAACACATGTGAGAGCAAAAATGCGGAGGGCACAGGTGAAGCTGATTCTTTTGGTGCGAGTTATATCAATAATGTTAAAAAAAGTAATGATAGGGAGGATGTGACGAATGGTGGTATGATTGGATCTCTGATGTCTTGTGACTACAGCGAAGGGACAACTTCTGCGGTGGCTGCGGTGGGGGCGGAACCGTTATTAGACATTCCAACAAATACCCATTTAAATGAACCTTTTCGTGGTGTTGCGGAATCGGTGGAATTAGGCGTTGCAGTCGAACGCGCAACGGATAATAATGAAGTGACAAGACGTGTGGAGGCAATGGTGGCTGCTGCTGAAGACATTGGCAGACGTCGTCGCCACCGCAACCGAGATGAATAACAACAACAAAAAAGAAAGAAACATTAAAATCTGTCCACTGTACTACTACTTGTATGTCTGTTTGTTTGAACTCTTTGTTGAATCGCTCTCTCCGTCTTTTTTGCTTATTTGTCCATGTATTGTTTTTGTTGAATTCTTTTTTTTTTTTTCTAAAGGAAATGTCATGCATTAAAATGTTTGATTTTATTTTCGTCTTCACTTTTTTCTCCTCCTTCCTGCCATTTTTTTCCTTTTTTTTTCCTTTTATTCTTTTTGTTATTTGTTATTATTAGGTGGTACGTGTGCTGGTTGGGTCTGAGAGGTGCGTTTCGGTGCGACGTTCATGTGGATTCGTCCACGTACTGTCGCTAGTGGCGCTTCTGCAATGGCCGCTCGACGTGGTTCGGGTGTCACTCTCTCTTTCCGCTGGAGGCGGCAAAAGTCTACGGCCGCCTTTACAGACGCGGAGACGGCCGCACACCCCTCGACGGATCGCGTGGCGTGGAGGGGGGGATTTCGTACACTCTCTTCTGGCGCCGCATTGGGTCGACTAAAGGCGTTGGCCACGTTGTATGGCGCGATGGGCATCGCCATTGCCGGAGGTGTGGTGTGTTACTTTACAACCTTTACGTACACACTCACCATGGACCCTGACCCGTGCCTGAACACACGCCTGCATCAGTACGCAAGTGACTACGCGGTGCTGAAAAACCGATGGACAGGATCGAAACGTGTGGTGGCCTTATCTGCGGTGGAAACGGAAACACGCCCGTCGCAGTTTGCGAAGGAACAGATTTGGGTGAATTGTTTCACACATCGTGTTTGGCTCTATTTGCACCCAACCGATACGATGGTGATCGTCGATGCCACGGAGGATCTGCGACCGGATCGATTTGTATCAAAAGAGGCACAAAAAAGGCTTTTGTCCCCATCGTTTCTCCAAACGGAGAGTAGTTTAGGGCGCGAGGAGGCGGATAATGATGATGGAAAGAAAAAGGGAAGTGATAAATTGGTATTTCGGGTGCGACTTCGTCCGTTAATGGTGCGCAATGGTTACCAAAAAGGGACACTTCCCCGGTTTGAGCGAATTGTGGAATCCTCCGCGCGGGATTTACTGCGGGAACGATATCACGCGTGTATTATTGCTCAAGCGGACCCGACCCTAAACCGTGCAATGGCGGAAGAGTTAATCAAATGTGGTCGCCTCAACGGTCGTGGAGTGACGTTGCAAAGTGTGATTGGCGACGCGACAGAGTTTGAGCGCTCCGTCATGGAGCGTGCAGAGCGGGTGATGGGAGAGCAAACGATTGTATTGAACCACGCGATGACTATACTATAGGGTCATTATATTATGCTCACATTTGTTTTATGTGCACTTGACGGGAGGAGAAGATATCAATGTTCACAGAACGAAAATAAATAAAGGAATCTTTTCTTTTTTTCTTTTTGTAAAGGAATTTCTGCTTTGGGTGTATCCTCATATGGATCTTAACTTGAGACAAATATGATTGTGCTAATTGCTACTATTCTTTTTTCTTTTTCTTTTTTTTTGTAGTTCTTTTTTTTTTTTTTCTCTCTGTGCGTCAATTATCTCTGTATTATTATTTGTGTTTGTTATAGTTTTAGTTTATTTTTTCTTTGCTGTTGTTGTTGTTGTTGTGAGGTTTAATGTGGCGAACTATAGCGCTACGCGTCACCAAAAGGCATCTTAGATTGAAGTGTAGCACATGTCGCCGCCTTCTTCCGGCGGTGCATTACACTAAAACGACCTCACCCTCTCACACGCTTGTTTGCATGGACTGCAAGCGACTCTGTGTGTTGTGCGGACTGCGTTTGACACTCGATAACTTCACAGATGCCAATGCGGAGTTGTGCGACCGTTGCCTCGCCAAGAAGCATGTGGCGCGGGAGAATGTCTACTTTCGGTATCCCCTTCTTAAGTACCGTTCCTGTCCGTTTAGCGTCGACCAAATGCGGGAGGAGATAAGTCAAGAGAACTCCAAGTGAAGTCTATATCGAGAGAACGAGGAAAGGGGGGGGGGAGGAGAAAAAGAGAAACTATACTTAATTCCTTTTCTTGACCATATTTTTTTTCTTTTTCTTTGGGTAGGTCGAGGGTATATGTTGTGTGTGACTATTTTTCTGTTAGATCTTTATGGGCTTCCCTTTTACCTTTTTTTCTCTTTTTTCTTTTTTGGTGTATGTGGTGGTACATACATGTTTTCCTTCTTATATATATATATATATATATATATATATATATATATATATTTGTAGATCTATTTCAGCGCAAAGTAAGAAAAAAAAAAAAGAAATGCCTCCATCTACTCAAAAAAGGCCGAACCCCACAACTATTTTTTATTTTCTACCCAATCTTATCGGGTACCTTCGCGCTGCACTTGCTCTTATTGCATTTGCCATCGCCAAGCGCTCACCGGCTCTCTTTCTCATTTTTTACACAACATCCTTTGTTCTGGACGCTGCAGATGGCATGGCTGCGCGTGCGTTGAATCAATGCTCCCACTTTGGTGCCATTTTGGACATGTTAACGGATCGCGCCTCCACTTCTGGATTTCTTGTTATATTAAATCATGTTTGGGAACCTTCTCCTGATTGGTTTGCGTTTCTTTGCGCATTTCTCGTATTTTTAGATGTTGCCTCACACTTTTGCCGAACCTATGTGACGCTCTTTCTTCGCAAGGAGACACACAAGGATGTCTCCGACAGTATTTTTGGTCTTCTGCAGCTTTACTACTCTAATCGACGCGTCATGGGTGCGATGTGTGTTGGACAGGAGTTTTCCTACATTTTTCTCTACGCCTATTGGGCGTACGGTCACGTGAATGGTGTGGCAACCATTCTTGTCCCTCTTATCGCCGTGACAGGTGTTCTGTGCGCACTGAAACAGGTGGTGAATGTGCAGCAGTTGCTCGATGGTCTCTACCATTTGGCCGTCAAGGATGCCGAGGAACGAGACGCGAAGAAACGGGACACAGTGACATCAAATAAGTGAAGAGGGAATAACCGAAAAACAAGAGAGGAAAACTGAAAAGAAGTTATTTCTTTTTTTGTTGTTATTTTTATTGGGTATTTGTTCTTTTGAAAAGAGCACAAACAACAACAAGAACGACAAAAGGAAAAAAAAAATCGAAACAAAAAATGAAGCGTGTAGAGTTTACATGGAAACTTGTACAAGCTTACACATACACACTATCCAAACCATTGCAGAAAATCAAAATACGAATAAAAACAAATGTTAAGATATTTACATGTATTACCTTTTTGTTTCATAATGAATTTTTTGGCTGTTGATGTTGTTGTTCAATTTTTCGATTTTTATTTTTATGTTTTGCTCCTTTTTTTTTTCTTTTTTCGTAATACAAAAAATAATGCTTTTTACGTTGTTCTTTTCAAAGCTGTGGATTCTAGCTGCACATCTACATAAAAGAAAAAAAAAAGCACTTCAACTGACAAGTTTGAAACAAGGTGTGACTTACAGGTAGAAGCGAGAAAAAAAAGAAAAAAAAATAGGAGAAGCCAAGTTTGGGAAAACTGTATAGAGCATTTTTCTTTTCAGTCATTTTTAGACGTAAATTTGGCAAACTTCTAATACGTAAAAAAAAAAAAACGACGAAAAAAACGATCGAAAGGTAAACGAAAAAGAATATATATATATATATATATACACTAAGGAATAGTAGCGCAATACGAAAAAGTAAATCATCCAAAAAGTCTTACACAAGCACAAAAGATTGAATTAAACAAACAACAACACACAAACACGTATAAAAAACAACAACAAAGAGGAACCTCGTAACTTTCCATTTAAACATGGAAAACGAGTCGCACGCCGACCCGACGCAGGCTCAACGGGCCAAAAAGGTCGTGCGTGTGGCGCGTCGCAAAACGGGCGAAAACGACGAATTCCCGAACGCCTCTTCGCTCCATCCGCCGCCCGCGTCCGCCGCGAAGGAGGCGACGCAATTCGTGAGCAGTGTGGAGGAGGGCAACGCGTTGGTGAAGCGCCTGCGCCAACTCGAGTCGGAGAACGCCGCGCTCGCCAACACGCTCTCGAAGGTGTGTGATGAGAATGCCCAACTGGCGACGCGTGTGGCGGAGTTGGAGAAGAAGTGCGCGGCGATGAGCCAAAGTCCGCTCTCGAGCACCTCCATCCTTCGCTCCCTCTTTGAGCCGGAGAAGACGGGATGGTTCGGCGGCTCCAAGAGCGCCGCGCGCGACAACCTCGAGCAGCTCGCTGAGGCACTGCAGAACGAGTTCACCGCGTACTGTGCCTCGCATGCGTCCACCAACGACGAGGTCCTCTCCCTCATCGCGGAGTTGCAGAACGCACACGGGAATGTGAAGCGCCTCTCCGATGTCGTGCATGCGCAGCAGGAGGCCATGAGCCACGGTCAGCTCGCGGTGGCGGTGCGTGTGCTCCAATCGGGGGAGACGGAGGCGGACAGCGTTTCCATCGCGGACCTCCGCCGAGAGGTCGGGCGGCGGGCGGAGCGGGAGGAGGAGCTCGCGCAGGAATTGCGCCGCGCCAAGGAGGAGGCGCACGCCAAGGCGACGCAAGTGGCGCGCATGCAGCAGGAGCTCCGCGCCGCGCTTGAGGGCGGGCAGGGCGGAGCAAATGCCTTTGGGGAAACGCAGCGGCAGCAGATGGATGACACCATTGCGCGATTGGAGGGACAGCTGGCGGAGCTGCAAGACGCCTTCAGGACAAAGGAGCATCTCTACAGCATCAAGGCCGCGGAGAATGAATCCCTCAGCAGTAAACTGCGTGTGGCGGAGAACAGCGCGAGTAGTTCCCTCCAAGCGGCAACATGCACCCGTTGTGAGGAACTGCAACGAGAATTGGAAGCGAAGAAACAGGAATTAGTGCATGCAGGGCAAACGACACAAAGGCTTGAACAACGCCTCGGTGAAGCTCGACAAGTCTCCGATCGACAAGTGGAGGTGTTGAAGCAGCAGCTTGGGCAGCAGCAGCGTAGTGTCACCGAACTGGAGGCGAAGCTACAGCAGTCTGTGCACTCGGACGAGGCAGCGCGACTTGAGGCGAAGATTAAGTCGCTGGAGAAGGAATTGGAAATTGCGGGAATGCGGTCCACCCACTTGGAACAACTTGTCGAGCGGGAGCGCACAAAGTCGAGTAGTAATGAAACTGCCAGTGGTAGTGCGAGTGCAGCTGTCGGAGGGACAGGGGCCAGCGTGGCATCGACACTTTTCAATTCAAATAGTAACAATAATAATCCTAGTAATGGAGGCTTTGGTTCACTGGATGAGGTGAAAGTTTTAGAGACCTTGGAGCGCAATAAGGAACGTATTACACGTCTGGAGTTTCAGCGGGATCAACTTTCAGAGGAGGGCCGACGCTTGTCAGAGGCGTTGAATGCGAAGGATGAGGAGCTCCGGCGCGTCTCTCGCACGGCGCAAGAGGATAAGCAGCGCATTACTTTTCTCCTCAAGCGTGCAGCGACCATCACGTCGGAGTTAAATGATCTGACATCCACGAACGAGGGTCTCACGGAAGCGCATGAAAAAGCGCAACGCGAACTCAGTGAGTTACGTCGAAAAGTAGAGGAGGTACCCACTCTACATCAACGTATTGATGAGATGCGCCAAAAACATGAGAGTCTTCAGCAACGATTATCATCTGTAGAAGAACTAGAGAATGAGCTCGTAAAGGCAAAGGAGACTATTGCGTATATGGAACTCGCACAAAGTGAAACTATAAACATAAGTCAATACGCCGAGTTACAATCAAAGAATTCGAAACTAGAAAACACATTGGGTCCCATTAAGAAGCAATTGGAAGATATCAAGAAGGAGATGGAACAACTTAAAACAGAGAATGAAAGTCTCCACGCTGTACTTACACGACAGAAGAATCAAATCACCACTCACGAAGAGACATTATCTTCCCTCAATGGAAATGATGCAAAGTTGCGTGAGCGCGCTAATCAACTCACCACAGAAAATACACGTCTAAAACAATTAAACACCTCTCTAGAGCAGCAAATGGAAAATATGCAAGATGGTATAAAAGAAATGGCAGTGAAACTAGAACAGGAACGGGCTCGAGCAAAGTCCGCAGCAGAGACACAGTACCGTGGTGAAATTGAGAAGTTACAACAAAAATTAGCCCATGCAAAGGATCAATTAGAAGGTGTAAAATCATCGCAGAATCAGTTTGTACCTGAGGCGATCCATAAGTCTATCGTCGTCGAAAAGGAACGTGTAGAAGAGGAGAGCAAACGCAAGACGTTTGATCTCGACAAGCTCAAGTCGGAGATACTCATTTACCGCCAAACCATTGATGACCTGGAGGCGGAGAATGAGGAACACGTGCGGCAGATTGAGACGCTTCAGGCCACGCACCAAAAAGAACGCGGGAGCCAAACAGAAAAACTCACCGCCGAACAAAAGAAAAGCACAGAGACGATGCGAGAACTGGAATCCCTTCGTTCTCGCATGAAGGAAACCACACAGCGCAGCGAACGCGACACCACACAACTGCGAGAGATGGAAGAAGCCGCTCAAAAACACCGAAGAGCCTTTGAAGATAAATGTCGCTCAGAAGAAAAACTCATCGCCACTATTGCCGCGACAAATGCAGAGATGGAGACCCTTCGTCAGGAGTTGGAGCGGCTTCGAAGTACAAAGAAAGAATTAGAAGTCACCATTGCCGCGGCTGCTGCGGTTCCTCCCCCTCTTGCTGCTGCTGCTGCTGCTGCTGCTCACACGGATGTTGTCGCTGTTTCTGCTATGGAGGAACCCTCCAAGGCGGTGGATCCGTCTTTTTATCACAAAACGAGCGGTGCGTCGAATGCGATGATGCCACATGTCCCAAACACTTCCGATCCCGCCACGCTACGAGCGCAGGCGGAGCAATTGCAGATGACCCTCATTCAGGTACAACAGCAGTTAGTGGAACAGAAGAACAATGCTGCCAACAACGCCGCCACGCTGAACAAGGCGTTGGAGAAATCCAATATGGAGGCCACGAGACTTCGGGAGCGCGTGCAGGAACTCGAAGCCGAGCTCTCCTGCGCTGGGGACGGCCAGACACCCCTTGATATGGTTACCCCTTCCCCCGAGGCACCGGGTAAGACGAAAAAGAAGAAGGCCGCCAAAAAGAGCCTTTCCTCTTTAGCAAAGGCAAATGAGGGCCTTGAGGTAAACGATGTTCTCGCTGTTGGGGCTGCTGGAGTGGATATGAAGCAGTTGAGTGCCGATTGCGCGGAGGCGCAGGAAGCGGCGCGGCTTGCAAAGGAAGAACTGGAGACATTACGTGCGGAGAATAAAGAACTCCAGGCGAGTGTAGAGCGTCTGCACCAGGATTTACAGAACGCATACGAAGATCTTGAAATGGCAACAAGTCACGCGGACGAGACGTCGGCGGAGTTGAAACAGCAAATACGCTTCCTCGAGTCACAGCTCAAGGCACCAGGCAGGTCCGGAACACCCAATTGTGACAACGACAATCGCTTTCGCACACTAACCGAAGAGAATAAACGTCTACATTCGCAGATTGAGCTTTTAAAAGGGAATTCTGCCAATCCCTCTCTCCCGCCACCGGTTCCGACGGGTTCCTCGGCGGATAAGACGCAAGAGGAGTTGCGCCGCAAAGATGCCGAGTTGGCCGCCCTCGCTCGGGAACTTGTGCCTGTTAAGAACAAACTCGTTGAGTACATGGCCATGGCTGACCGATTAGGCATTCAATATCCCTTTTCCGCTGCAATGGAAGGGGCGGCGGTGTTGCGACTCAAGGCAATGCACTTTGACTCCGTCACGGGAAGAGCTCGCGCAAATTCTGCCCCACGTCCGTTCGGGGAAAACGGAAGTAAAAGCGGATCGTTTAGAGGTAAAAAGACAACAGCGGGTGGAGGGGCGGTGACGAAAAAGCGTAAGAAGAAGAAGGAGGTGGTGCAAGTGGAGAATGACTCGGATCTTCGCTAACCACTCAGAACTCCTCTTTTTTTTTGAAAACAAAAAAAGGAGAAACAAAGAGAAAAGCGAGATAAAGAGAGAGAAAGAGAAAGGAAGTGAAAAATGGGAAGTCGAATGGATAATGGAGTTCAATGTTTATTTATAAATAAGTGTGTGTTTGAATTCTTTTTTTTCCCTTACCTCTCTTTGTTGTTGTTGTTGTTATTGTTGAAGTTGTCTTTTCTTTTTTGGTCCGTATGTTGTTTTTTCTCGTCAAGAATAGTTTTGTGTTAATATCCAATTATTATTATTTTGTATTTTTGTGTTGTCTTTACTTCTTTTTTCTCTTTTATGTTTTTACTACTCTGGGATGAGATTAATTTTTTTTTTTTTTTTACTGTTGCATTGCGAACCGTCAAACACCAACAAAAAAGATATATTTACATATTGGTGTGTATTCATTTTTTTTTGATTATTTTGGTTTTTGTTGTGAAAAGAAGAACAAAAAAAAAAGAAAATTATATCCACATACCAAAAAAGTACTAACTCCTCATTAGCAGTGATGAGATGAAAAATTCTGCTCGGTGTACAGTTGTTGTTGTTTTTTTTTTCGAGTTTTTTTTTTTTTCATTTCCGTGTTTGCATTTGGTAGATTTTTATTACTAATATTATTAACCTCTTTACCTCCCTGACTCGTTTCGTTGTTCGTCTCGTTTTGTTGATTATTTATCACGGAGACTTTGCACAACCCTTTTATATATATATATATATATATATATATATATATATGTTCATTTATCATATCCAACACGACTGTAACGAAACGAAAAAGGGAGGAAGAAAAAAAAAATTATGGTGAGGAAAAAATTGAATGCGTATTTTTTCACTTTCACGTCATTGCATTTGCATATTTACGATTTTTGTTGTTCTCGTTTCTTTCTGTGTGTGTGTGTGTGTCGTTGTGTTGCTTTATGTATATGGAGTTGTGTTTGAGGTGTTTTGATGTTAAACAACAAACGGACAAGAGCCACAGCAACAACAACAACAACACAGGAGGTTTTAAAAAAAGAACGTCAATAAAATAAAAAAAAAAAAGAACGAAAATGGATGAACGAAAAGTGATAAGCTAGTGTGTGGAGAAGTTTCGGCTATTGGAAATTTTAGGAAAAGTGACAGCCTTTTTGTTGCATTCTACTTTTTTTTTGTTTTTGGAGAAACCCAAACAAAAACTAAAATCTAAAATTATTGCTGGTAGTTCGTGTCTCGACTTCTCTTGAGTTGCCATATTATTTTTTTCTTTCAGAGTTTTGTGTTGGAGTGAACATTTGTACTTCCTTCTCAAAACAGAAAAGGAAAAATAGAAAATAAAACTTTTCTTCTGTTTTTTTCATTTGTTTTGTTCATTATGTAGTTTTGCCAGGGAGGAAGTTCAATTAAAGGCACATTAGAGGAGTGCTGCTCTTTTTCCTTTTTTTTTCTATCTATACATATAAATACATACATATATATATATATATATATATATATATATGTCAGCGAACGATTCTGTTTTTGATGGTGTGGGAGGCGAGTTGGTGCTTTCCGCTCTCCCCGACGGCCACGTGACGGATGTTGCGCTAACTGACGCCCTCTCCTACACGGGAATGGTGAGGAATGGCAAACTGCACGGCGAGGGCACCTTAACCAGCTCGACGGACGTGTACACGGGTGGCTTTCTGTCGAGTCAGCGTCACGGCCACGGGGTGCTGCGCGCCACAGTCGACGCCCCCCCTTCCGGCATCACGGAGTACGCGGGGAATTGGTTGATGCATTTGCCGGACGGAAATGGACGCATTGTTTGGGCAAACGGGGACACATACACGGGACTGTTTTGCAAAGGCAAACCGCACGGGGCGGGCGGCCGCTGTGCCTTTGCGGATGGTCGGGTGTATGAGGGGGAGTATGAGATGGGCGTGCGACACGGCAGAGGTAAACTGACGCAACGGAATGGGGAGTATTACGACGGGGATTTTGTGCAAGGCGCCATGACTGGACGAGGGACCGCGTTTTACGCGGGCGGAAAACGTGTCTTTGAGGGCGTTTGGAACGCGGGAAAAAAAGTGACGGGAAAAATGACATTTGACGGAAGTGGACGCATGTATGACGGGGAATGGCTGAATGAGAAGCCACACGGAAGTGGCGAAATGGTTTTCGCCAACGGGGATCACTATGTGGGAGACTTTGTGGGCGGTAAGTTGTGCGGATTGGGAGTCATGACGTATCAATCGCAGGGCGGAAAGGTCTTTACTGGCGCCTTTCGCGACGACCGGCCGCACGGGCACGAAGAGCTGCGCGCGCCGGCGGATCTCGAGCGGAATGGCCGCGCCCCGTCCGGCCACTCCTCCGCGGACGATTTCTGCGCGCCGCCTCCCACAAACGGCGCCGCCGCCGTCGACCGCACCAAACGGGACGCGCACGGAGCGGATCCGGCGCCTCCCGTGTCCTCCGCAGCCGCGCCGAGTCCCCCGAGCGCACGCCCCACCTTTGGCACGGAAAGCTCCATGGAAAGCTGCAGCCGGTTGAGCCGTAAGGAGGAGGCGGAGATTCAGGCCGTCTCCGCCAGCGTCATCGCCGGCGTCTCCACTGATGGCTGCAAGGGGTGGATGGAGAAGTACTCCATTGGCCGCGGACGATTTAGCCGATTTTGTCCCAGTAATTGGCGCCGTCGCTACTTCATCCTCGCCTCCTTTAGTAAGGTGGTGAGTCTCAGTTACTACGAGGATGAGCTGTGCCGTAAACCTGTCGCGTTCATTCGCCTCAATACGGATGACACGCGCATCGTCACGCGTCCCTCCCTGCGCACACACAAAGAGGCGCGAAGACCGGGTAGAGACATTTGTGTCGTCTATAGGGAACGAGGAGGTGAGTTTAAACTCCTCCTCCGCGCAGACTCGGAGGAGGAGCATGACTACTGGAGTGAGTCCTTTAGGAGACTTTTTAGTATTATCGATCATTCCACGGACTACCCGCAACTATCTAGCGTAGTGGAATAATAAGAGAAGAAAAAGAAAATATATGACAACAAAATTAAAAAAGGATCAATCATACCTTGTTTGAGCGCATAATATTTTTTTGAATGACTTTCTGTTGTACTTATTATTGTTTTTTTTTTCTTTCCCCCCCATCTTTTAGCATAGTCCAATTACATAATTTTATATGCAAATGACAAAAAAGAAAAGAAATAGTGCACTTTCAGATCTACTATCACTGTGTACAAAAGAGAGAGAAATAAAAAAAAAAAACAGTTTTGATTTTTTTTTTTTTTTGTTCCAAGAATTAGCGTGTGCTTCGATTTAATAATATTTGTATTACTTTCTGATTATGTGAAATTAAAAGTGTCCCTTTTTTTTTGTGTGTGCCTCCCTGAATAAAAACGTTTCGTCTCCAAACGTTTATTTATTTCACATCAGCAAACAAATATGCACCTTTCTTTGTTTCTTTATATATACATATGAATATATAAACATATATATATATATATATATATTAAAGTTCGAACAAGTTAGTATCCATAAAGTCAACCAGGTGATTAATGTCAGCAACTTTCGCGATAATTTTTCTTCTAATGGAAAGTACATTCTGTATTTACTTCTTTCGTCCTCTTTATCCATGCTAGTGTCTTCATCTCTTTCTCTTGAATTGCATTCTGTGGTTGTGAAAACATGTTTTTATTTTTTTATTATTTTTTCTTTTTGTTCTTGTTTGCATCTTTTAGGTTTTCCTTTGTTGGCCATGCCGACGCACGTACCCGATCCCTCTCCGTGTTCGGTGGAGGCGACATTGTGGCGCGCGTGTCTAAAGGAGTTCGATTACGGTCCGGACAGACCCAAAGGGGCGTGCGATACGCAACGTAAGGCTTACTACAACTGTATAAAGGATTGGAGTGAGAGGCAACACGAGGAGTATGATCATCGCAAGTTCAACCTTGTCCCCGGGTGTGCCACGGAGGCGGAGAAGCTTCATCAGTGCATGATGGTGAGTATGTTTGAAGTGTCGAGTTGTCAACAAGCCATGGCGCAACTCAAGCGTTGTGCCGCGCGCTATGATGCGGAGGTGCGAAAAGCACTTGACGGCGATCCAGCACTCGCTAACATAGATGAGGAGCCACAAGGTATCAAACGAATATGGTATAAAGCTATTGGGAAACTGTAATTTACTTTTTTGACAAAAAACAAAAAGGAAAATAAATGGAAGTCACACACGCAAACAAAGAAACAAAAAAGACCAAAAAGGAGGATAATCCTCTCCTCAACAAACAGACAAACGGAAAAGGAAAAAGAAATTGACAGTAAAGGTATTTAGGTAATGAGAAATGAAGCAAATTTGGTGGAACTATTTCTTGGTTTATTTTGGGTGTTGTTGTTGTTGTTACATGACACGTTTTTTCTTCACACCCTCTTCATTTTTCACAGAGACAAATGAAGGGAATATACATTTTGGTGTTTTTGTGTTGTTATTGATAGATATGCATTTTGGTTTGTGTGTCTGTAGGTTTAGGGGGATTTTTGTTCATCTTGTTGTTATATATATAAAGTTATACGTATATGCTATGCTTTTTTTTTTTTTACTCCTCTTTGTCAATTAATGTGAAAATAAAATAAAATAAAAACAAACGAATGATATATATATATATATATATTTATAAAATGCGTAGCACACTTTGGATGTGTATATTGTATTTTCTTCTTTTTTTTTTCGCTTTATTTTGTTTTGCTACGGTTGGTTGCATGATAGCTCCTAAAGATAAAAAAAAAAAAGAAAAAAGGATCATAAAAACAACAAAACCAAAGTAATATCCATGCGTTTTCTTGTTTGGGGACATCAGGGTTGGATTGGCCAACAGTTTATGGCTCTTCTTGTTGCGGCGAAGCACGAGGCGATTGGCGCGACATCACGAGCCGACGATGCGGTGAGTGTTGAGAACGAAATCCAAAGCGTTCAACCCGATCGTGTGGTGAGTTTTATAGGTCGCACCCGCGGCGGGGAGTTTTGCACCATTGACTACCTCGAGCAGAATGGAAAGCTTGTGGAAAACATGCGAGATAATTTATGGGCCCCCGTTGTGCTGGCGTCTGTTTGTACGCGTTATGGGGTTCACTTTGCGTATCTCGGCACGGGATGTATCTTTCATTACGACGAGAATGCGCATCGACTTGAGGGAGGTGTGGGTTTTGACGAAAACGCCACGCCAAACTTTTTTGGCTCCTCCTACAGTACTGTGAAGGGATACACGGATAGAATTATGCATCTCATGTTTGAAAAATCCGTACTTAACGCACGCATTCGTATGCCTATCACAGCAGAAGATAGTCCATACAACTTTATCACTAAAATTGCTAACTACAACAAGGTTGTAAACATCCCAAATAGTATGACTGTTCTTCCAGAAATGCTACCCATTTTAATGAACATGTCGGAACAAAAAAATACAGGAACGATTAACCTGACAAATCCGGGAAGTATTTCGCATAATGAGGTTCTTGAACTCTACAGGAAACATGTGGACCCAGGCTACACCTATGAGAATTTTACTGTTGAGGAACAGAGCAAAGTTCTTTTGTCCGCTCGTAGTAATAATTTATTAGATACCAGTCGTCTTCAGACATTATTTCCAAAGGTAAATGACATTCACACTGCAGTGGAAAAAGTATGCATTGAAATCGGCCAAAAGTATCCACAAGGAATTGTAAAACGTCGGATGAAGTCGTAGTATGTGCTTTTCAATTGTTTTTTCCCTTCCTTTTTTTTTTTTCCTTTCGTTTTCTTTTTTTTTTTTTGTTCTCGGTGTTGTTCAGTTTCATTCTTTTTTTTTTTTTTACTTCATGGAAATTGTTAGCGCAATGATTCTAATTATATGTATGGATTCTATCTTGTTTTTTTTCTTTGTTGTTGTTTTTGTTGTTGTTTTTCTTGAATTTTATTTTTCCTATACTTTTTAATGGCTAAAATATATTACTCTTTTCTTTCTTTCTTTCTTTATTTATTTTTCTCTTTTTGTTGTTGTTGTATGTTTTCGTTTTACATACTTTCTTAAGTCCATATTTTAAGATTTAACACCAATTATCTTTATGTTTTTGTTTTTAAAGGTGCCAATAGAAAGTAAAAGAAAATTGTAAAAGAAAAAAACTTTAAAAACAAAGAGGAAAAACAAAAAAGTAAAGAAAGAATATTAGTAGTAAAGCCTTAAAAAAAATTAGGGTAAACACACACACACAAAAAAAAAAATAGTACCATTTGAATTAAAACCAATCATTTTCTTTTTTCGTTTTGGCTGATCTTTTTCTTCAGCTTTGCTCTTGTTGTTTTCACTACCTAGACGCCATATATATATATATATATATATACATATATATCAAATCCCATTGGATCTGAAGGAATATCTGCTGGAAGCCCTAATAGAATTTTTTATTACGGATGCCAAGTGAGCGAGACCTCATCATTCCTGGTGCAGTTTGGCGCGATGACAATTCGACGGAGCTTTGCGAAAACCGTTTGTGTCGTAAAAGATTATCTGTTATCTTTGGAAAACACCACTGTCGTTGGTGCGGCAAAATTTACTGTGGAGATTGCGCGCCTCGAACGGCATTACGTCATGGAAAGCTGCTGCGTCAGTGTAATGCGTGTCGCTTTCCTTTTATTTTTCGTAGTTTTTACAATTATCGACTAAAGCGACGGGACGCTAATATAGCGCATGTTGTTCTCTCCTTTCTTGATGGGAGATCTATCAATGCTCTTCTGCAGTCCTGCTATACGGCCCTTTCCGAGTTTCACGTCCCCCATTACGAGTATTATGATTCTATTCAACACCGCTTTCCGAGTTTTTTTGATGGTGCGCGTATTGGAAAAGGTGGTTGTGGTACCGTCTACAAATGTGAGGACCGTCAGTGTAGCGATAATCCCCGAGTGGCGCTAAAAGTGATCACAAAAAGTACAGTGATGACTTTTCCGTCTTGGCGCAAAATTACCACGGAGTTAGACATCATGAAGGAAATTGATCATAAGTGTGTGGCACGACTTCGTGAGGTTTTTCAGACCCCTTTGTGTCTTGTTATCGTCATGGAAGCAGGTGAGGGTGGGACATTAAAGCAAGCGTGGGAGTTTGTGACGAAATATAAGTGTAATATGGAAGCATTTACCGCCAACGTGGTCGCGCAGGTCGCGGAGGGCTTAGACTACCTATACCGTACAAAGCGTGTGGTGCATCGTGACATTAAACATGACAATATTGTCCTCACAAGTGACTATTCTCGAGCCATGATTATCGATTTCGGTCTTGCTGAATACATTGGGAATGAAAAGCATCAGTTTTTTGTTCCCTGTGGTACAATGGGTTTCGCATCCCCAGAGAATATTGTCGCGGTGGTTGGCCAAATGACTCGTTTTGACGCATCGGGTGAAACAATGCATCTCGCGGACATGTTTAGTTTAGGTGTTGTGGCATACATGCTCTTGAGTGGACGTAAACCGTTACGTGGTAAGCGTTTTACAGACCTCTACGCAGATGTTCGACGTGGGATTCGGTGCGAGGGACCGTATTGGGCCAACGTCTCCAGTGAGGCCAAATCTTTAGTTGAATGTCTTCTCAAGACAAACACAAATGAACGAGCAACACCAGCGGTCGTGAGTAGTCATCCATTTATCGTTCATAAAGCACCACTCATCACGGAGATCGCAAAGAGACGCAAACATGAGCTTTCCTTAACAGAGCAGAGCGAAGGGAGGGAGTGGGTTTATGTGGATAGTATCAACAGTGAATGGGACCTCACCGTTGAAGAGGACCTTGCAGCATTTAACAGACGCAAAGGATTGACTGCGCGACTGAGTAATCTTCGCTTTGCGAGATAATCCAAACTACTGTCCTGACAAAAGAACGGGGGCAAAAATAAATAAGAAATGAAAAACCAAACAAAGAGAAAAAAAAAAGAAAGAAGACACGAAAAAAAAAAAAATGGAAGCGTTTCTACTAAACAATGTCAACACCAGTGAAGTAATAAAGATCAAAAAGAACAAAACATACCCAAAAAAAAAAATATGATAATAACAATAAAGAGATAATATGAGGTGCACACTGAAAATTAGCTGCAATGCCGACGCAAAGAAAAACACCACAAACCAACGAAAAAGTGATAAGGAACGTAAATTGTACGAAAAGAAATAGACAGAAAAGGAGTATGGTGTCTTTTATTGCGGTGATGCAAACGATCGTTATTGTCATTGCTTTCCCTCTCCCCCTTATTCATTCTCTCTGATAATTCAGTTTTTCTTGCTTTTTTATTATTATTATTATTTCCCCCAAATAATAATTGCTGTATTCTGTTTCAAAACCTTTCTATGAGGTTTGCGAAAGAGACGAAGAGGGAGATGGCCATCTGATAGATCGTTTTTGTTTTTCCTCGCTTTTTTTTTTTGCTGTTTGTTTGCAGTTTTTACGTTTGGTTGTACTCATGATCTGTTGGTGCTCATGAATGGAATTGATTTCTACTGAGTTCGTATACCCCTTTTTTTATTTGATTATTGTGTTGCATTCTGCTCGCCGACTTTTTTTTTTTCTAGTGTTGTATAACAGTATTGCGCGACCTGAATGTTCTTGTCATAAGCATCGTGACGCGTCAACATTTTAGACAGCACGAAATTGAGAGAATATATATATATATATATATATATGTTATTTTTGAAAAAAGGCAAAAAAAAATATTTTTCTTTCTGTTAGCCTTGTAGAAGTGGATGGGACATTTTTTTCCTCGTTTTGCTATTATCATTTTTAGTGCATGTTTTTTTTTTGCTTTTTTTTTCTCTCTTTTGTTGCTAACTATTTTGCGCAGCGGGATTTTTATTAGTGTTATTAAAAGTCCATCTAGACGAGTAAATAATCATTGTGTGGGCGGACGTTCTGCTTGAGCGTCGTAAAGAGAACAACACAGACGGAAAAAACAAAAATAAGTACATTTCCCCAGTAATTAATATTATCACATTGATACCCCTCTCCCCCCCAAACAACAACAACACCAACAACAAATGGATGGGGTGACAGTAGCCAAGGCTATTCTTGATTCCTCTGGCGAGGCTGTGCTTGAGGTGCTCTCCCTCGCCCCCGGACTTCCTCCGGTGACGGCCGACACCCCCACGGCGGAGGCGCGGCGAAATTACATGCGTCTCGCTGTGCTCATACACCCTGACAAGATCAAGGATCGCTTTGAAAAGGCAACGGAGGCGTTTCAAAAGTTGGTACACGCCTTTGAGGTGTTGGCGGACCCAAAGAGCCGCAAGCGTCTCGTGGCGCAGCAGGCGAAGGCGGCAAAGCAACCGAAACCACCGCCAACGAAGGAGAAGAAGACGACCATTACGGATGCGAAGCCCATCCCGGCGAATACCGTCCCCGACCGCCCCGTCCCGTCCAAATCCAAACCAAAGTCCGCTCCAAAAGAGAAACGGAAAAAACCTCGCGCGACGCCAAAGGCCCGGGACGAGGCGGACGACGACTTCATTGTGTACGACGAGGAGAGTGAGGAGACCGACGAGGAGTCCTTCGACGAGGCGGACGAGATGGTCGACTCCGACGCGGAGCCCGTTGTTTCCCGCAGCCGCGCCCCCATCGGCGCCCCGCGCATCGGCGGCGTGTACTGCGAGACGGCCGTCGGCTGCCCGCGCTGCCGCACCCCGTGGCAGCCGGACATGAAGCAGCAGTACTCCCTCTTTATGGGACCCGCCGGGAAGAGAGTGCACTGCCAGCTCTGTCTGCTGCGCTTCGGCTGCGCCACCGCGCTGCACGCCTGCCCGCACTGCCACGCGGGCTTCGACTACGACTCCAGTCAGTACGACGCCACCCGCCGCTGCCCGCGCTGCGCGAGGGAGTTCGGCTTCGCGTACTACCCGGTGAGCCAAACGCTGGTCGATCAGGTCCGGCTGGAGGAGTGGCGCGAGGCGCGCGAGGGGGAAAAGGCGCGCGAGAGAGAAGAGCGCGCCGCGCGGCGTCACGGCGGGGCAAGTGGGGACACAAGCGCCGAAAAGAACGGGGCGGACTTCGACCTGTTGGTTGGGCAATGCATCGTGGACGAGCAGTGCCCCATTTGCGGAAAACGCCGCACAACAAACCACAGACAACATGTGCAGGAGTGCATGAGGATGGCCGCGGAGAAAAAGGAAAAGAAGGAGAAAAAGGAAAGGAAAGTAACCACAACAACAGCTCCACCAAAGCCAACCCCAAAAGCTGCTGCGGGCGTGAAGGAAAGGACGGCAAAAAAGACAGAGGCAAAAAAGACAAAGGCAAAGAAACGGCGGCGTAACGACAGTTCGGATTCGGAGGACGATTTCATTGACTCCGATGATGACTATTAGGTACGAAACACTGGGGGAAAAAAAAAGAACACTAAGAAAAATGTCTCAGAACGATTTTTGTATTTACATTTTTTCTTTTTTTTTCTTTTTTGTTTTGTTTTTTCGTTTTGCAGACCACAACAGTAACAACAACACAAAAGGACGTAACATGTTTCATACGACGGTTAGAGGTAAAACGGGATTATTTGTGTTTTTTCTTTTTTTATTCCTACTTTTGCTTACTTTTTGTCGATTTTTTTTAATTCTCTTTTTTCACTTTAGCCTCTTTTTTTTTTTTTGCTTTACAGTAGTTGTGCGTAGAATTACGCCACCTTATTAGTAATATTTACAAAAAGGGTTTTTTCGAACATACTGTCATATATATATATATATTATTATTTTTTTGTAGGTACTTTGCTTTTGTATTTTAATTGTTTGCATATTTTTGTTTATTTAATTCTTTTTGTTCACACACTCTCTCTGTGAGTGCGTTTCGTAGCGTGTTGTTTTTTCTTCTATAAGTTGAAAATTAACCTTTTTTTTTTTCTTTAGTAGTTTCATTGGAATTTTAAATTTATATATTTCTATTTCACAAGAAGCAAAAACAGAAGAAAAAAAAAGGATTTTCTAAAAAAAAAAAATTTGGTGACGGAAAGTAAAAGAAAAAAAAACAACTAAAAGTATAATTGTTGATTTTTTTTGAGTTTATTGATAACAACAATTGATTATTCCGATAGATACTCACACTACTACACACGCTGCATCTCTGTTGTTGTAGGAATGGTGCGAGTGGAGCAGAATTTGTCCCGAAATGACAGCAAAGCGACCAAAACGACTGGTCCTATTACGAAAATGTTAAGTGTAGATCGTGGCTTGGAAAGTGTACCATTACCCACCTGGGAAGCGTTGCCGCATGAGTGTGTCTTTGACTCCCACGATATGCCGATACCGTCCAACATACGAAAACACTTTCTCTCGGAAGGTCTCCTTTCTGAGGAAGATGCACTTAGTATTATTACGCGTTGTGCCTCTATTTTGAGAAATGAACCGAATGTTGCACGCCTGGAGGAATCTGTTGTTATTTGTGGTGATTTGCATGGCCAGTTTTACGATTTGGTCAAAATTCTTGACCTCGGTGGGGACCCGGAGAGGCAATCCTATTTATTTCTCGGAGACTACGTGGATCGTGGAAATTTTGGAATGGAAATAGTTTTGTTGTTTATGTCCTATAAGATACGGAATCCACGCAATTTTATCATGTTACGCGGTAATCACGAATCACGGCATCTCACATCGTACTTTAATTTCAGACAAGAGGCTCAGTATAAGTATTCTTTGGAGGTTTACAATGAAATCATGTCAGCCTTTGATTGCCTTCCGCTTGCATGTGTGGTGAATAATTGTTTTCTCTGTCTTCATGGGGGGCTTTCTCCTGAATTTCGATATCTCTCCGATATTGATCTCATTCACCGCTTTCGTGAACCGCCTTCGTCGGGTCCGATGTGTGATTTACTTTGGTCCGATCCTCTCTGTGAGACGGAGGAGGAGGAGGAGGCGCCGGGAACGGCATTTACCTCCAACACGATTCGAGGTTGCTCCTACCGCTACAGCCACGCAGCGGTGTGCGATTTTCTTGACAGGAATAATCTATTGGGTATTGTACGCGGCCATGAGGCACAGGCGGAGGGCTTTCGACTGCATCAATTGACATCCAAAGGGGTTCCGTCCGTTGTGAGTGTCTTTTCCGCACCAAACTACTGTGACACATACAACAATCGCGGAGCCCTTATTCACATTAAAGGAACCCTCATGAATATTCGTCAATACAACAGCAGTCCCCATCCGTATTACCTTCCCAACTTTATTAACGCATTCACCTGGTCTCTACCTTTTATGGCGGAAAAGACATCGGAGTTTCTTCACGCTTTTTTAAACATAAGTAACGTGGCGGAGCCTGCAAAGGAGTTAGTGCCACCGGAAGTTCTTCAGGAACGTATTGCCAGTATGCATCAAAAGGCAACAGAAATGCGGTCGATGGCAGAGAAAATACGAATGTTCGACTTGGAAGAGGACAATGCAAAGGTGAAGGAAAAGATAAACGAGCAAGGAGGTGAGATATAGAAGAAAAAAAAAGTATAAGAGAAAGAGAGAGAGAGAGAGAGAGATTGAACGATGAACCTCACCCTCCCCGACACAAAGCAAACTAAAAGGCAATAACGAACCAACAAGAAAAAATAATGAAAAAAAGAGAAGGAAAACAACAACAACAAAAAATGGCATACGTGGAGTCATTGAAGTTTCTTTTTTTTTTTAATTATTTCACAACTTTAAAAAGGGAACAAAAAAAGGGATATATGAAAGATGATATGTTGCGGGAAATCGTCAAGGAGTGCGAAAGGAACAAAGCAAAGTAGAAGAGCAATTATTTTCTGTTTTCCTATGTTGATATTCTTACATCTTTTCTTATCGAACTTTTGTGGTACTCTATTGTGAATTAATTCATTTTTCATTATTATTATTATTCGTTGTTGTGTAAAGTATTTTGAAATCCACGCACCGTTGATCTTTTGGTTGTTTCTGTTTCTGTTTTTTTTTTTTTTTGCATGTGCATGTGTATGAACCTTTTTTTCTTCTGTGGATGGGACAGTGTTTTTTGTGTTCCGGTATGTTCTGGATTGAGATTTTTTTTTTTTTTTGCAGGCAACAATGTTTTCTTTTAATTGCACTGCCTTTATTAGTGTTTTTTTTATATATATGAAGTGCCAAAAATATGTAGTCCTCTCTCTTTTTTTCTTGATATTACCTTTTTATTCTCACCGTTTAGATACCACAACAACAACAAAAATGATGCTGACACGAAAAACAACAACAAAAACTTTATTTATTTATATATATTTTTTTGAATTCCTTTTCTTTTCTTTTCTTGGATGAAAGTCGTGTTGGACTTTCTTAATACGTTTCCAAATGCTTTATCATTTACTTTCTTTGTTCATATTTTTTTTTGTTTTTTTGTGTGTGTTTATTCACCTTCTCCATATATATCTTTTTCCTTTCTTTTTTCTTTGTTTGTGTATCTTTTTTTTTTTTGTTTTCATTTTCCTTTTCGCAGTGTTTTACCTTCTCTATTTCATTGTGTTTGTTTGGATTTGTTACATTTTTCTCTTCTGTTGCTCGTTTGTGTGTGTGTGGGCACTTACCGAAATGCCGCGACCGCCTTTGGAGAAACTGAGCAAAGTTCTCCGCCGACAGACACAAATAAACGCGTGGCGACAATCCGAGAAGACCGTTGGGGCGACATCTCTTCATGGCGCTTCCGATTTCCCCGTTCGTCCCGAAGCGGACCCGGCGGCGCCCCCCACCGCCGTCAGCGACGGGGCCGACGCGTTGGCCGTTATTCGCGCCAACCGCTCCCTCCGCCTCGCATTGGCGCACGGCGAGGCGGAGACGCCCCTCACGCGCCAAACCGCGCGTGCCATTCGCTGCTCGAGCGGAAAGGACGCGGCGCTCCGCGCGCTGGACGTTCTCCTCCGCACCGACGGCGCGTCCCCGACGGCGGCGACGTTTGAGGTCCTCTCCGCTGCGCTTCTTCGCCATCACGTGGCGGCGCGGATCGGACGCGGCGCGTTGGCGGAGCGCTTGGCGGAGTGCACAGACGCCGCGCGCGCGCAGAGGTGGACGCCGGCGGAGGTGTCGGCGTTTGTGCGTCACGTTTGTCGCCAAACGGCGCGCTGGGCGCTGCGCGGGTCGGCCTTCAACGCGCTCCTCGGCTTCACGCAGGAGGGCGCCGACAACGACGCGGTGGTGCGGGTGGAGTATCAGATGCGGAAGTCTGGCGCGCGCGTCTCGGCGGAGGCGTTGGCGGATTTGATGCACCTCGACCTCTCGTGGTCGACCGCGCTGCGTGTGTACGCGCACGGCGCCGCGCTCCACCGCGTGCCGCCGCCGATGGAGCTGACGGACCGCCTCATGGGGCTCATGACGGGATACCGCACGTCGGGGATTGGCTCCCGGCCGTGGCGGCGGGCGTTGGCGCTCTACGCGTCGGCCCGCGCCTCGGGCTACGACCTCACCCTCACCACGCACACCCACGCGCTCGATGCGCTCTGGCGGAGCGTGGACGACTTCCACCGCGTGCACGCCCAAACGGACGCGGCGCAGAAAGCCTTTGCGTGGACAGCCGCGCAGGCGATACGCCGGCGGGTGGAGGAGGCGCAGCTGCTCGTTGCGGGGGAGGAGGGCTGCGCGTATGCGGAGAGTCTGGTGAAGGTGTTTGCCGCCTCGGGGCACTGGTCGGAGGCGGTGGAGTTGGTCTCCGGCTTGGAAACGACACGGGCCGACACCACGCGACGTCTGCTCGTCCCAACGGCGGAGACCTTTGCCTTTGCCATGGCCGCGTGCGGGGCGGCGGGGCACGCGGCGCACGTTGAGGCTCTTTTGTCTCTTTTTCGGGAGAGCTACACCCTCCGCTCCCTCCACCCGGAGGTGCTTCTTATTCTGTTCCAATCCTTGCGCCACTTGGTGCGCGCCTCGCCGCTCCCCGGGGCGCTTCTCGAGGAGCTCCTCGCGGACGGAAAGGGATTGGACCGCCCGGTCGCCGTGGCCGGTCTGCAACTCCTCGCAAGTCCGTTTGTGTCGACCAAACAGTCGCGCCACGCCCTCGCCTCCGCGCTGTGGGAGGCGTACGACGCGAACGCGTGGCCGCAGCAGCCCGTGGCGCGCAAGACGGAGCTCCAAACCGTCTTTCGCTGCCTTCACCGCATTGCGGCGATGTCTGCTGCGGGTCCGCTTCCCGACTCCTCGCCGGACGGTGTGCGGCGCGCGTCTCTTCTTCCCCGTCTGCGCGCGCACCTCTGCGCCGTCTTTGGCGCCGCCTCGGCGGAGGTCGAGTGGCTCGACGACACCGCCGTGTACGCGCTGCAGCGCACCGCCGACGCGGAGACGGCGGTCGCCATTTACCGCGCAACAGTCGCCCAGCGCCGGCCGGAGCGGGTGCCGCACTTACCGATTCCGCTCCGACAGGCGCGCGCGATGCTCTTCGAGGCGCTCCTTCGCGCCGCCCGCGCGGCATCGGAGGAGACCTTTCTGCTCGACGAAAGCGAGTCGGAGGGGACGCGACGACTCCCTTTTGACGCGCTGCGCATTGTGCGTGAGGTGTGCCGAGCGGATGACACCGTTCCGCACAGAGTGTGCGCCGAGTTGGCGCTCCTCCGGTCCGCGGCGTCGGGGGCGGAGCGACAGGCGCACGCGCGGACGGCAATGCGGCACATTTCCCTCGACGCCGCCGACGCGACGCGGGCGGAGACGATTCGGGACATCGCGGACGCCCTTTCCTTAACGGAGATGCACGTGGAACACGCGCTGCGTCACGGACACGCCGCGCTGCGCTTCGCGACACTCTCCCGAAGCGGAAACAAGGAGGACGACACGGACAGCCCGAAAAAGGTTGGGGAGGGTTTTGATGTGATCGTTTGGTAAGTGAACGGTAAAAAAAAAAAAAGAAAGAAAGGAAGAAAGAAAGAAAGTCGGTTTTCTTTCTTAATTTTTTTTTCCACATTACAGGTTGGTTTAACATATGGAAAAGGGAAAGGTGTTTCCTTTTTTTTTTTCTTTGCTATTGCTGATTCTTTGTATTTACGAGTACGAAACGGGGTGTTTGGCATTCTTTCCTTTTTAAGGGGCCAGGGGAGCAAGTTAAAAACAATAACAAAGAAAAAAATGCATTTTTACGCATGCATGTGTCTTTTGTTGAATGATGTGTTCTTTTTTGTTTTTTTTTCCCCCTTTTTTCCCCTTTTTTTTTTAAATTATAGTTTTATTCTTTCTGATATACGTACATCTATTATTCTTTATTTATTTTATTTCGCGTGATCCATATGCCTCCTGTAGTGATTGAGATCCACTTTCCCCTCAGTCGGATCACCTCTGAGGGCTACGCCGATGATGAATTACTTATCAACCGCATGGGAAAGATTCACGATACACCGACGGAGGACGGTATGCCGCTTCGTGCGTGGGTGATTTTTAAGGCACACGAGGCTATTGAGAAGAATCCAAAACTACGGGAAATCGTCTTGAAACCAGCAGCCGTCAAAAACAGTGCCACGCAGTTCCACGTCTTCATCAATGAAGAGGAGTAATGTATTTAATATACATATATATATATATATATAAATACATATATGTATATATCTGTGTGTGTATGTGTGTGTGTGCTACAATGATATAAAATGATCAATTGTCTCACACATTAGGTATTCAAATGAAAAGGAAAACAAAACAAAAAGATGTGATGAAGGAATGAAAATGGAAGCTATTTCTTGCCTGTTACTATTACTTTTGACTATGCCAGTAGAAAAGGGGAAAATGAAGCAGAAATAAAAAGAGATAAATGAGCTTCTTTTTTTAAGAAGCAACAACAACAAAAAGAAAATATTAGGAAATCAAGTGGATTTAATTGCGACAAGAGGGTAGGAAAAAAATAAAAATAAATGGTTTTATTTATTTATTTATTTTTGTGTGGTTACTAAATCATTTTTTTTTTTTTATGCTGTCAAAGTGATGGCGGAGTAAGAAAAGCACAGTAAAAGAGCAAAATGAGTTTTTTTTATACCGATATACATTTTTCTTTTTTCACAGGTTGTGTTTTCACTCTGTGATTATCCAATCATTTCCTTTGCAATGCTTGATGCTTTTTTCGTTTTTGCTTTTGCTTTTCTTTTAATTTCGATAGTGTTAGTGGGCGATACAGTTTCGTCCTTTTCGTTTGCTCTTATTTGTTTCGTTGTGCAATGCCAACAGAGCATGGCGCGGAGGATGAGCTGTGGGTTGTGTCTGTGCTGCGCGAAGTTGTGATTCCCCTCGTTGTCTTTGTCTTTATGGTGATTTGGTTGGCAAAAAATGTTGTCATTCCTCTCGGGGTCGGTGAAGTCGTTTTACGCAACACGTGGTTAGAAACAAATGACACGGAAGCGCACGAAAGTGATGAGAAGGCAAAATCGGACTAAAATATGTGAAAACTCAAGGCATTTATACATATATATATATATATGTTTGTGTGTGTTTGTGTGTGTGTGTGTGTCTGTTTGATTTTTTGACATCAGATGTGGTTAAGAGGTAAAACAAGCGTTTTTTTTTTTACTTTAAAGAAATCTTTGAATGCAAATGGAAAAAGAAATTGTGAGAATAATGAAACGTTTTTTTTTTTTTGTTCTTCGTCTTTTTTTTTTTTAATATGTTTATTTTTGTTGGTGATACGCTTTTATCGTTACACCAGTTACTTCAGTATAAACTTACTTTTTACAACGAAAAGGAATAATCAAAAAGAGGCAAAAGGACTTACAACAACAACAAAAAAAAGAGTAAAAAAACAATGGTTTATAAGCCGATACGTGTGTGTGTTTTGGCGTGCTCCTATGAGGGCTCTGACAGTGAGTTAAAGGCGTATGAGGGCGATCTCACACAAACACCTCAACACTACTTTACACAAGAGGATGAGTCGGAGTACATCTTTACCCTTGTTTATATTCGTAAGGCCACAACATACCGTCAAATTCGTCAATTAGTGAAATCTGGTTCCTTTGACGTCTTTTACAACCAATGTGATGGGGCCATTGATGAGGACAAGGCTGGGGTTGATGTGGTACAGGCGCTTGAAAGCTTTCATGTTCCTTTTACAGGAGCTGTTTCAAAGTACTATGAACTCTCCAAACCGGAAATGAAACGTGTGGCGCACTATTGCAACATTTCCACCGCCCGTCACGCTGTGGTGGATATCGGCGATGATGTGCGAAAGCTATGCGCCCCGCTTACCTTTCCTCTCATCATTAAACACATCTCCGGGTACAGCAGTGTGGGAATGGACAAATCCTGTAAGGTGTACAACATGGAAGCGCTGGAGGAGCGTGTGGGGCGGTTTGTGGAGCAGTATCAGTGCGCTCTTGTGGAGGAGTTCATTCCCGGTGATGAGGCCACCGTTCTCGTCTGCGCGGATTCCTCCCAACCGGGCGGTATTCGCGTGTTCCCACCTGTGATGGTTCAATTTCCACCCGGTGAAGACTTTAAGCACTTTCACCTCAAATGGGAGTCCTATGAGGGGATGGAGTGGCAGCTGATGTGTGACGAGGATCCAGCGCTGATGAATATTATTCATGTCGCTCGAGCCTCATTTCTTTACATGATGGGCGGAGTCGGGTACGGTCGCGTGGATGTACGAATTAACCGCACTAATAATGCCGTTGTGTTTTTAGAAATTAATCCAAACTGTGGAATTATGTACCCATATGGTCAGGAGGGATCTGCGGATTGGATTCTGCGACTTAATCCTGAATTTAAGCAAAAGGACTTTGCGAAACTTCAAATACATGAGGCTATTGAACGATGGGAACGGAATATGACTCCCTTCCGTTGTTTATACTCACCTCTTCGTGGGTATTATATCTGTGCTACGCAGAATATTAGAACGGGTCAAAAAATATATGAAGCCGAGGGACGGCAAATTCGACTTTGCACCAAACCCTATGTCAAGGCTTCATTGACAGAGGAGCAATATTCTCAATTTGCCAATTATGCTTGGCCTATTGGTGGGGATGGACATTACTATGGGGTGTGGGATATTGACTCCTCGAATCTCCTCGCAATGAATCATTCTTGCAGCCCTAATATAGCATTTGGTCCGGATCGCTCTCTCAACTTTGTTGCCCTACGTGAGATAAGTAAAGATGAAGAACTAACTATTGATTACCGTCACTTTCTTGATGATACAATGCCACCTTTTCAATGTTTCTGTCAATCGCCAAGTTGTAGTAAGTGGATTGTAATGCGAACGAGTAAAAACTCTGGTTGCAATGATGCTCCAAACTTGGAGAATGCAGATATGAATATCAGCTCTGCAAATGTCCAAACAAAACCACATCCATGCCTTGAATTGACGGCTCTTAAATCGTAAATATAGATTTTTTTTTTCTTATCCGCAAGATAATGGGGTAAAAAGAAAAAAAATAATAATAGAAAAAAAAGAGATGAACACAGTAGAGAGGGGGAAAAGAGGAGTAACTATATATACTTATATAGAAAGCGGTCGTTTTTTTTTTTGTCCTCATAACCTCTATTTATCCATATATATATATTTATATATTAAGTACTGTGTTTTTATACAATACAATTTTTTTTGTTCACATATATACAAGAAAAAACCACGGAACGCTGTATTCGAGCCTGTAAAGGCTTTATTAATTGCAAGTCAAATTTTACTTTTGAAAACGCGAAGGAGGTACATGCGTGTTTCATTTTTTCCATTGGGTTAGTGGTTGTTATTCACTTTAGTGTTTTTTATTTTTCGTTGTTGTCATTCTCGATATTTTTTTTGTCTACAAAAGAAGTTATATATATTGGCGCATATGTACATATATACACATTCCTTTTTTTATTTATTTTTTGTTAATGTATGTATGTATGTATATATGTGTATGTGTATTTATATATATATATATGTGTGTGTGTTTGTTGCCAATTTGATGATCTTTGTTGTGACTTTTTTGATGTATTTGCGTATTTTTTTTTTTTTGGAGGGGAGGGAGGGGTTGATTAGTATTTATTATGTTGTTTTTGTGTTATAATTACTTTTTTGCTTTTTTTTTCCACTTCACTGTCTCTGCAGTCACTTGACTGATATATATATATATATATATTTTTTTTTTGAAGAATAGCACACACACACAAAAGAAAAAAAAAATCGCGATACAGACTAAAAGCGTATCTCTATTTTCGTCCCGTTTTTTTTTTCTTTTTGTCTTATGAAACCTTTTTGGATGCCATGACAAGCCCGCGTCGACACGTGAGCTTTGTGTTTGTGGGTGACACCTTTGCGTCGCCTGCCGCGATTGTTGAGCACATCCGCTCTTACTGGACGAAGCAGCAAGGTGTCTTGCGCGAGGTCACGGATTTCCCTAATTGTACCCTAACCCTTTCTCTTAAAAATCTACCCAACAACCATACCACGGAGGATTCTTTATTACATGTTTCATTTAACGTCTTCACCACACCTCCTCGGGTTCTCATCACGGGTGTGGATGTGGTGGTGCTTCTCTTCTCCCCGGCGCATCCCCTTTCCTTCCGCCATGTTTGGGAAGTTTGGTGGCCGCTCTTTGCGCACGTTCGCCACATTCCGCACCTTCTCGTGGCAAACCACATGGAACTTTTGACAATGCCGGAGGTGCGCGAGATGATGCGCAAACACGGAGTTGATTCCATTTCTCTGGACGAGGTGCGTACCATTATGCGCGCCGCCTCCCCATTGGTATTAGATGATGTCTATCCTGTTTCCCTCCAGGTGGAAGGAGCCTTCTCGTCTGGTCGTTTCTCCTCCATTGCGCGCCTCTGCGACGGATTACTGCGCCGATGTTCCGCACTGACGGATTCGACGAATGCGACGCCCCCCGTTTCACTGCCGGAGCGTTGGGAGGCGGCGCTGGACGAGGCGCTTGCGCTGCAACTCGAGGCGCAGCTCCTCCCCGAGTGGAGCCGCTTCCCATCCTCCACGTCGGATCTCGTCTTTTACGCGAATCGTCGCACAGGGGAGGTGACGACAACGCGCCCGCACTCGATGCGCACCGCGGAGCGCTCTGCGAATGCGCCGGAGACGTTTGAGCGGCGTCGCGCCATGGCGCGCGCGGAGCGCATGCGGCCGCCCGCCGCGTTGCCGACGGGGACGGCGGTTGCGTTGGAGCGCGGGGTGCCAAAGGCGTATATGGACGAGTTGGAGGCGGACGTGGCCGCGCTGCGCGCACGGCGGGGGCGGCTGTGCGCCGCGCAGGAAGAGGTCCGCGCTCGTCGGGCGGCGATCGACGCGTTGCGGGCGGACGGCGCGAAACGGCGCGCCGCGTTGGAGGCGTCCGCCCCCGAAGTGGACGCACTCCGCGCCAAGTGCGATGCGGCCCAAGCGGTGCACGCGGCGCTGGAGCAACGCCTCGCCGCCCTCGCCGCGTCGGATCCGGCGGCGCTGGAGGCCATCGCAACGGAGACGGCAGAGACGAAGGAGAGGTATTTGCGCTTGTGGGAGGCGAACAGGGGGCGGCGGGGGGAGGTCGCGGCCACGCGCGCGGCCTTGTCGGAATCCATGGAGCGTTTGGCGCATCTCGGGAAGCGGATGCGCCATGAGGTGGATGGGCCGCTGAAGATGTTGCGTCGCCAAATCATATCCCATCATCTCGCCCTCGCGACGGAGGAGGTGGAGTGCTTCGCTATGACGGAAGCACGTCGGCTCGGGGTGCGGCCGGAGGTGAAAAGGATAGACACCAAAGAAAAAGGCGATGCAAGAGAAGATGAGGCACGTATGGTGCGTGAAGCGCTGCTGCAGGCAATGAGGTCTTTGTTGCTGAACGTCATTGAACCACTTCTTGTCGCCGCGGATTCTCTTCGTAAAGTCGTTCCACGCGTGCATGAGAGATCGCATGGTACCAATTCACGTAATACGCTTCACTTATTAAAAGAAGAGTGTCAAGGGCGTCTGCGTCTGGAGGCGGCGCAATTACTGGATTACATAAACCATTTTTTGGATGCTCTTCTCATGCCTACACAGCTTATGGGTCGATGTATTGCGGAACATTTGAATACATTTTTATCGTAAGGCAAAAACATCAAAAAAAAAAAGCGTAGAGATTTACGGTTTTAATATGTATGTGTATCCATCTCATCAATTTCAGTTGTTGTTTAATGATTTGTTTGAGATTTTTTTTTTCCTTGTTGTTTTTGTTGTGAAATGTTTTTGTTTTCTATTATTTCTTGTATATATATATATATATATATATGTATATATTTACATTTTTCTTTTTTATTTTCTTTTACATGTAGAGACAAACAAAAAAAATAGAGCAGTTACACGAAAAATAAACAAGAAGATCCCCATTTACAGTCGAAATCCACACACATCCACACAAGCAAGAAAGAAAGAGAGAGAAGGAAAAACTAAACTTCAAATGACTGATCGTCCTCGTCCGAGAAAAATTATTGGTCGCGAGGTGGTGCTCTCCACACTCCTCGGATCTGGATCCAACGGAGACGTTTTCCTCGCCACACCAATGAGCCCATCGAGTATGACGAATCAGTACGCCTATCCCCCGAAGTTTGTGGTGAAGGTAATGAAGAAGGAGTTGTACCCCGTGAGTTACATGGAAGAGGTGATGGCCGAGGTGAATGCTATTCGGACGTTGGATCATCCCTACATTGTGAGTTACGTGGGAGCGTGGGTGGAGGCGATGAGTGGATCGCAATTGGGCTGCTTTTGTTTGGCCATGAACTACTGTGATGGCGGCGATCTTCACGCACTGATTTGTGAATATTCGGAGCGTAATGAGTACATACCAAATGACCTCGTTGTTATGATAATGGTTCACATCTTCTCTGCCCTTAACTTCAGTCACGCCAACCGCGTTATTCACAGGGATGTTAAGCCGGCAAATATTTTTCTCACCTTATCATCGACAGACCACAAGTCTGTGGCTTCGGCACTTTTGGGAGACTATGGATTGGCCCGACCTTTGGAGCGGACACGAGATTTGGCCTGCACGCGCGTCGGTACACCGTGCTACTGCTCCCCCGAAATCGTCTCAGGGGTTCCATACACGGGTAAGACGGATATATTCTCCGCCGGGGTAACGATGTATGAACTCATGACAGGGGAAAGGCCTTTTTGGAGTAAAGGTTGCACCGAGAAGCAATCCTTCTACGCCATTCTACACAATGACCCCACGCCATACCTCCGCAGTGTGTCGTTGGGGCGTTATGATAACAGTCTTGTGCGTGTCGTCTCCGCCTGCCTTGGCAAGAAGGAGCGCATGCGTCCCACCGCCTACGAGTTGCTCACCAGCTTCTGCTCCACCCTCACAAAGTTCGTGCGGGTGGTGGGAATACCGGTGTGTGATCCAACCAGGGCGTCCCCGCGGCGCGCGGAGAACCCGTCCCCGGCGCGGCGCATTTCTCCCGTTCGCCCGGCCGGCGCATCCCCCGCGCGCAAAGCGGCGTTGGAACGGAAGTCCCCAATCGGCGCGCGCCAAATCGCCAAAGCGGTGACACAAGCAACGGAGGAGCGACGGAAGTCTCCCACCCCGCGGGAGGATCCGGTAAAGGTAAAACATCTCACACCAGACGCCTTGCTTCAGTTCATGAGGGCATCATCCAACACAAAGTCGGATGATGACGCCTTATTGGATATTCTCGGTGGGGACACAGAGGCCTATATGCTTCTGAGGGTTCTCATAACTACCCGTCGAAACAGTTTGGATGCTCTTGAAAACGGTGTCTTCAAGGTTCTGGCCTTGCTCAAACCCCAAATTCCCATACAAGAAATAACCAAATTTTTATCCAATCTCGTTCATCAAAGTGGCTAAAGATATTTTTTTAAGCCAAACAGTTTTTTTTCTCGGTATACGTTTTTATTCTTTTCACGACACTGCACCTCACCCCCCTCTCTCCCTCTTCTTTTTCTCTCTAGAAGGTCAAAGTGCATCTTGAACCTCTAGGTTTCTAGTTGTTTGTTTTTGAGGCAAGGAATTTCTTCTTCCATTATATATATATATGTATATTTATATATATATATATGACAACATATGCATAAATTTTGCTTTTAAATAAAAAGGAGGGTATGCAGTAAATTTTTTTTTTTTTCTTGTCGTCACTTCACATTCATTTGTATATATATATATATATATATATATATATAATATGTATATACAAATGAAAATTCAAAGGAATTTTAAAAAGAAAAAGTTTCGGAAACATCGAACTTCCATTTTTTTTTTACTTTCTTTCTATCTGCGAGAAAAGAAAAGAGAGAAGCGAAATTAACAGTTTTCTTTTTTATAACGCTTTCTTGTTGGTCCAATGGGCCAGCTTCCTGTATCGGGGATGGAGAAAAGGACAAACGACAGGGAAAAAAGGAAAAGAAATTTTGTTGTTGTTGTTTTTTTTTTACTTTTTTTATGATTCCTCATCTTTACTCCCTTTCACGTTCCATATGAACTTTTATTTATTTCCCCCCATGTTTAGATGTATGCATATATATATATATATATATTCTATTCCTCTTTTCATTTCCTTCTTTTTATTATTCTTCCCTTGACATATTCTTTTGTACCGACTGCTGTGTAGTTCAGCATGACTCTATTAGATCTCGTTGCCCGGCAAATGCAGCGTCAGACGATATTGCAGCCTTGGATGAAACTTCCGTCCGGCAGAACCGTTTCCCTCGAGGAGGGACGCCGCCTCGCGCGTCTCAGTGCAGAGGAGGAGGACAAAGCCATGAACGCAGCGCAGTCCGCGGAGTCCCCCGTTGTCTTGGAGGAGCGCGTGTCTAAGCGCATTCTGCTGCTTCGACAGCAATCGAATAAGAGGGCCAACGTGAAGGCCGCGCTAACCCACGCGGAGCGGACAAAGAAGGCAAACACGGCGGTGGGAATGGGAGAAGAGATTTCCCAAATTGCCACTCGACTTTTACGAAAAGATACGACAGGCAGCAAAACAGCCACAAAGGAGCGCCAGCGGAGGAGTAAACCAAAAAAGTCTGCGAAAAGGAACAAAAAGTAGTTGAGCCGTTTTTACGTTATTAATAAGCGATTAAATTATGGTCTTATGTATGTGTGTTTGTGTGTATCTATTGAGCATAAAGAACAAAAAAAAAGGTGTATCGGAAAATTTTTAATTCCATTGCTATTATTTTACCTTCTTTTTTTTTTTCCACGTGTTTTTCATTTTTTTTTCTTTTTTGTTATCCACACACACAAAAAAAAAAAAAAAAAAAAACGTAGCTCTTTGAGAGATTAGACCGCCTTAAAGTGATTAACAACAAAAAGAGAAAACGAAAAAAAAGGAATTTTTATCGCATCAATCGAAAGAGATTTCTTAAGATTGTGATATATTCTAAACAATTTTTTTTTGTTTTGTGTGTGGAATTTCATATTTTTTTTTCTTTTACGCACAATAAATATAATTTAGAGAGAAGCAAATATAATTTCAAAAGAAGAAAAAGAAACATTAAAATAAAGAAAAAAAAACGAAGGGACTAAGTGAAAAAAAAAAAAAAAGACCCTCTTGTTCCAATACAGCGATGTTTTCAGCATGTTTATGGCTCCTATTTTGGTGGAATCCTATTCTCCTCTCGAATCTTGTTGTTCCAGAGTTTTCCCAATCCGTGAGTCTTGCGACTGTGAGCAACTTATCCTTTTCCAGCATCCAAATTGGTCGAACACATGGGGCTCTGAATTCGACGGAGTGGTCCGTGTCCATTGCGGATCCGTCTTACATTTCCTGTTCAGTGGATATGAAATCGGGTTTAATTAAGACACGAGTAACGGGGAAGGTGACTCTCGAACCCGGTGGTATCGCTTTTATCAAGGAAAATGCGGATGAGTGTGGGCGTTCAGAAACGAACATACTCTCCAGGAAATGCGAACTCAATTTACGCGTCACAAGTATTACACTTGATCCTCCAAACGCGCTTCTGAATGTTGCGATAAAGATGATGAAAAACTTTATTGAGAAAAAAATTAATCAAGCTGTTTGTAATCAGGGACTTCCTGCAATTGAGAATGCTTTACTAAATCCTACAATAAAGCCAGTGGCGGCACACCCAGTCATCATAGCCGGAGCTACACCTCTGGAGAATTCACCTCTGATTCGTTCTCTTGTAAACGTGGTGAATAATCTTCCCATTATCTTTTCAATACACCTGAAGGCATCGATACACGCGGGGACGACCCTCCGCTTACAACTCGATTTCACCAAAGGAGCACACTTCTCTTTAGGCAAAGAGGGTGGTCAAACGGCACTTCCGGTTGAGCAAATTTTAGACAAATTAATGGACGTTCTAAAATTTCTTCATTTGGAATCCATGAGGGTGATGATTTCGGAGCTTTTATTAGAAATGAGTGAAGGGGCAATAGAGGGTGCCGTACCCCACTCCTTTAGTGGCTCGATGGATGTTACACTGCATGACTTGCGCTGTGATGCAACGGGCTTTATTTGTACTATACCTCGGGTAAATGGTGTTCAAGTTCAAAACATACGAACAGAACAGTTGGGTGAGTGGGACCGAATCATTGCAAACTATGCGGATCCTTTTCTTGGAATTCTTATTGGTGATTTAATTAATCGTACAATATCCGAGTTTAACGAACCCCATGTTACTCGTGTTACTATTCCACCAGGAAAAGAAACGGAGGTAAAGCGAAAACCGCCTATTCTTTTTTCAGTCTTACTTTTTTTGGGAGCCGTCTGTATTTTTGCCATCGGCATTTTCTTCTCCTTTTGGTGTCACCGAAAGGCACCTGTTTTGGGCATTGATGGTCTTCCCATATCGCTTCGACGCGTCATAGTGGAGGATACCATTCTCTTGTTGATGGGTTTGACTGCAGTTTTTCTCTTTGCATGGTCGAATGCCGCTACTGCGGCAACACTTGAGATGGGAGGTGAGTTGGAACTTCTTTCCTTTTCTCTTATGGAGACAACGTGCAACTTGTACAATGCTGGATTGAAACCTCTTGCCATTCTTGTGTTTCTGTTCAGTGGCATCTACCCCTATTTGAAGATTTTGGCCATTCTTGTGTGGACACTTGTTCTACAAAAGCCCTCCAGTACGATACTGAAACTCGTTGACTATTTTGGTAAGTTTTCATTTCTTGATTCCTTTGCCATGGTGATCATGGCGAGTGGGCTACAAGTTGTGGGTATTGCAGAGGTGAAAATACTTCCTGGGTTTTATGTTTTCCTTAGCGCCACGATTCTCTCCATTTTGATGGGCAATTATGCCACTGCTCTTTGGCGTCGTAACACAGCATTGCGTGTGGTAAGTCCCTGTAATGAACCCGTTCCAACTGCCTCTCCTGCGAACCATAACGTGGAGCGCAATGTTATATTTTCCGATCAAAGTGATACACCTTTGGCAGAGAAGACGTCCATCATATCAAAACGCCGCGTATTGTTGGCATCGTTGAATGGATTGTTTGTTGCGTGCTGCGTGATACCGGCATGGGTCGTCCCTTGTCTTCGCTACCGCGTGACGGGAATGGCATCGATGATACTTCAGGAAGAACGCAATATGACGCTTTATGAGCTCTCCTCCTTGTCTCCGATGCTTTTGATTACGTGTGTATTAACTGTGATTATTGCACCTGTTTTTCACGCTGTGATGTATCCTAAATGGTCTTTGTTAGCTTCATGGAGCGCTGCAGATGCATTGCTGCTTGCCTGCGTTGCTGGTCTTCTTCAAATCGGACAGTTTATCGAATTTGTTGTTGGCAAAGGTTTTGAAGAATTATATTATGCGGAAGCCGACCTCCTTTGGCCGTTACTACCTCTTCTCATTTCTGTTATTTGGCAATGGACTATGACAGTCGTTCATGTATTTGGATTCTTACCCCGTATCAAGAGATGTTTTCCATAGCTCACATTCTCAACTCTTTCTTACTTTACATATGATGATTATTATTATTATTATTATTATTTTTTCTCATTCTTTTTTACTTACTCTTTTTTTTTTTTCTTTCTCACATATAATTTGTTCTCAAGAGAACATACTTTGTATGTGTGTTTTTATTTTTTATTTACAGGCTTATCGGGACAGACATTACTATTTTTATGAATGACTGATGACCGTCGCGTTTTAAACTGTACTTGTGTGTTTTCCGCTTTCAAAAATAGCGTTACTTGAGAAACACAATTATCCTTCTTTTTTATTATTTTAATTCATTTTTATTTACCAATACGGTTCCTTGTTTTTTTTCCCCCGCCATCGTATATATATGATTTTGTTTTACTACTTGAGCTCATCAACTTCCTGTACTACAATTTTCGTTATTTTATTTAAAAGATAGAAGGAAAAAGTAAGATGTAAGAACAGACTCAAAACTAAAAAGAAAAAACGGTTTTTGTGTTTGATTGTTTACTAATTTGTTGGAATTTGTTGTTTCGATGTTTCATCTTTTTCTGTTACCACAAACGTGTTTGGGGATACATTATTTACGTTCTGAAGGTTAAACTACTGTTCGTGATTAAAAGGCGTTATTACCACTGATAATTCTTAAAAATCTTTTTGAGAAAAAAAATTATTTTTTTTGTGTGTAAGCAGTTTACTAAACATACACCACTATTACTCTTTATATGTTTGTTTGTGTTCACGTTTTTTTCAAAAAAAAAATATGATTCTTTTTCTTTCCTCCATTTCTTCTTTTTGTTTCAA